>JBBPOM010000724.1:0-19379 GCA_038091455.1 Leccinum uliginosum | reverse complement strand
TTGGAAAACCATCACCAATGGTGGCAGTCTATTCTATCTTGCTCGGACTACATGTGATTGACAAAATGTACTAGGAATTTTGTATCTAAATGTGTTTGTTTCAAGTGACAGTGGTGTTTCAAGTGACGGTTGATGACTGTACTTTGATACCCCCGGATTTGGGGGCGGATTTGAGTGATTTGGTTTTGTCGACAAACACACGCTGTCGGAGTTTGAATATTACCACGATCGATCGAGTGGGTGATTGACTCAATGATAATAGATCTTTTGTTCATTCCGTCACAATGCCCACTCAACCCGAGCGCCAGCAGCTTGCAGAGGCATTGATGGATGGGTATATTGCTTCTGCCATCATTGCTGAATCCCACAGCCTTGTAGCTCCTGCAAGCATCTGGAAAAAAAAATCCCAGTAGTAACCCAGTTTCTGTGTAGACTACAGAGCACTTCATAGACATTATGAGACACAAGCCCTCTATGTAGCACTACATAGCAAGTCCAAGGACCACAGGTACCATATAGATGGTGTCATGACTCACTGGTAGTCTGGTACTACGGCCCGGGGGCCAACCAAGTCTATGTAGTAATAGTACAATCTCATCCTCCCAACCTCCTGATCCACAGACAGGTACAGGTAGGGCCAGTTATGGGTTCACAACCCACATGGGTAGCGGGTATGGGTTAGCATTTGCCTACCTGTGTACCCGTGACCATTTCTGGCAGAAATTGTCTGTGCTGTACACGAGAATTTGGTTGTCCAGTGATTGCACAGCAAAATATTTGCAGAGTCGAGGGAGTTCCTTTTTCTGTGTTGGTGGTGCGGATGGAGTCGAGAGTGGCAAACACCAACTTAGGCATGCTGGCGTGCGGAGTCAAGAGAGCCAACGAGGGCGGGTGCCAATGCAGTGGGATCAACGAAGGGGTTGACGGAGGGGTTGACGAAGTAGTAGCTGTGGCATGCTGTCATGTCACTCGACATGTCGTGACATGGCATGACATTGTGTTGTTCATCGTGCGTTTGATGGTGCTTGCGTCATTGAGTCGCAGTGGCGGTTGTTGAGTTCTCGGTGTTCGTGGTCGACACTGCATTGATGTGACGTGGGTTCATTAACTTGTCATGCCAGTGGCATGATGGCATCGTCCTGTCGTTGTCATGTCTTCAATCAGTGTCGCGCCATTGTCAGTTCATCGTCGTTGTCGTGCTCTCGTTGTTGAGTTGGCATTGGTATTGAGACCCTATGAAAACTTACTATTAAGAGGGATCAACATGTATCACCATGTATAGAATTGTCTTACTGTTCTAATCTGATCCCAAAAATTGAGATGTATGATGTAATCTTGTGTCCCACGATCGCACAACGCACACATCCTGTCACAAAACACAGGCCATCTCACCGCACAACGCACACGTTCCATTGCACAACACATACATCGCTTGATCGCACGCATATCATCTCACCTCGTTGCCTGATATCACACGCATCACACAGCACTGGCACAGTATACATCCGATCATCATACTATCAAGTGACCAAGGTATGCATAGCGTTTTAAGGTCTGGTTTGGTCCGGTTTATTGACCTTTTTTCATGTAACTGTAGCCCTAACCGGTTATGAAAATGAGACATTTAGTGTTTAATCAGACCAAACCTTTTGAAACTGGTTTTGAATGGTTACGCACGGACCGGCACGGTTACATAGCCGGTCATAACCAGTTTCATAAAAACCGGTCACACCACTGCCATGTGACCTACCGTGATCCACACTTAGTACTAGGAGAGCACAGGTCTGGGGTGCAGGTGTGACTATGCACCGCCACGGATATGGATCCTGTGGGGTGGATGCATGCTGTGCATCAACTTCATAATCGTCATGCTGACGTGGTCATGGTGTTGTGTCAATGTCGACTTTGCGACTGTCATCCAACAATCGTCATCAGCACCATCCTCAAGGCACCGGCATGACTGACATGTTGTGTTGTTGACGACGGAGGTTCTTGAAGTTGCACTGGTGGGTGAGTGAGAGAGCCTTTGGAGAGAGAGAGGATCAGAGAGAGAGGTCGTGGGGACTCAGACGCACCTTAGGCTTGTTGCCACTGTGGCCTCTCTCAGGCTTCAACCATCTCCCAGCATGCCAGCACAATCCAGGCTGTCTCCATCCCCTCACCATACCGTCATTGTGCCATTGTCTTGCGTCGACAGTTGTCATTGCATCGATATCATGTTGTTGTTGTTGCCAAGTTCACGTGGACTCAGATGGGGCCTAGTGGAAGGTGTGTGCGGGGAAGAGAGCCTGTTGGGAGAGAGATGGTTAGAGAGCCTGAGAGAGAGAGAGAGGTCGTGCCAGTGGGGACTCCAATGCACCGTGACCTGGTTGCCGTTATCCTCACCTTCGCCTCGTCTCATCTTGCTCTACCTGTGCCGTCGTCTTGCATTGACAATTGTCGTCGCATGACTTTCATTGATGTCATCGCATCACCATCCATGTTGCCAGTCGGCATCACACTGTCGTTGCGTCGTCATCATGATTGGCACTGGTATCGCTGTTACTGTCATCCAATTGTGTCAATGTCGTCATCTCTTGAGACTGGGAGATGGGGGAATGGAGACAGAGACGCACTAGGCTGGATGACACAACTCAGTGGCATCCCGTTGTCATCGTGCATACCTGCATTGTCATTTTCATTCTGTCTGGCATTGTGTCCATATTGCCAGTTGGTGTCACATCATCATTGCCAGTGGTGCTGGTGTCGAGATTGTCATCTGGGCTGAGAGGGAGGTAGAAGGAGAGGGACGTACCGGGCATAGATGCCACGACTTGGTGGCATCCCGTAATTGTCGCCAGACATTATGGTCATACCATGATCATCATTGATGTCATAGCGTATCCATTGGGACATGCTCAGCGGTTGTGCCAGGTGAAAAGGGAGAGGAGATGGACTAGGCGAGGGAGAGGCATCATCACGGGTGTGCGTACGGGTTAGAAAATTGAATCCAAACTTCAAGCCCAGGAGTACCCGCAGATTAGTACCCACTGTGCGCTTGCCTACTAGTATGTACCCAGTGTTCAAGGAACTTGAACCTGACGTCGGCGACACTATATGCACACACTCAGGCTGTCACCCACTCAGGCCACTGGCAGCACAATACCAACAACTAATGCATATAATCCGCTCACCTCTCCCTTCCCTCTCACTCTTTCTCTTTCTCTCACTCTCCTACTCCACCTATGCTACCAGGGTGGCAGCAAAAATTATTTCCTTTTATGGTTAGCGGTGTGCGCTGCTCCGCACACCTTTTATGGTAATCCAGTTGATTTCAGCATGTTCATAGCTTAGCAGTACAACTCACCTAATATGATGACTTGCAGAACAGTCTGGGTCATTGAGCCTGATGCCTAGGAATGAAACATGGATGCCAAGGAGCTATAGAATGCCAGTGTAGCATTTGCATGATGAAAGGAGAGGACAATCATAGTAAAATTTGTCACAGGTCACATTGTGACTATATGATGACTAACAGCTAAGCAGGTATGCCAGGTGTGAATCATGCCGCACTCAAACAACGTGTTCACTAATATAATAGACTTTGAATTTTTTTTCAAGCTGTGTCTCTATCCATTAGCAGCTCAACGTCTTGCTTTTACAATGCCCGGGCCCTCCAATCCTCGAAAGTCTAACAGATCCCGTGTTCTGACAGAAAAGGCTGGTGAAGGACGAGTACAGAAAGCTGACACTACTAGCTCCCGTCCATCCAAAGGCAAGCATGTGGCACCAAAGGCCAGATCCACGAAAAGGACTCGCAAAGCTGCATCCACTAGTGGCAGTGAAAGTGATCAGATAGAAAGCAAGACGATCACGGAAAAGAGTTCGGCATGCCAGTAGTCTGAAAACCGGTTTTAACAAGTTCGAACCAGTTTTGCATCAGTTTTATGATCTTAGATCTGAGGTGTAACCGTGACCATGACCAAGAATGTTTGACTATAACCGAGACTGACAGTCCAGTTATATTCAGTTATAGTCAGGTTAAGTTATGGTTTTTTTTCCAGTTATAACTGAACCTTCAAACACTAGGTATGCACACCCGGGCCTCTACATACTCATTTGCCATGCAAATCTGATACTACTCACTCTAGAATGCAAGCGGGCCCAAGTAACTCTGATCATCTCATTTGTATCTGTCGCCAGTATTGTCATGGCCAACCCCGTCTTGTTTCCAAGGCAACATTTTACTGTCACTTAGCCAATGCTATCGATCCCAGTGAACGAATACAAATCCAAGCAGTCCGTGGAATGACTTTAGATGCAGCACATATTCATCTTCAATCAAATCCTCCACGTCATGCTTCCGTCAATCAAAATCAACTCACTGGCAGTCACACCAGCCTCAGGCTGACTCCGCCATCTTTCAATGTACCTCCAAGACAGCTGGCGGGGCCCGGGGCCATCTCGTTCTGTTAATCTACTCCGGAAGGAAAGCTTACGAGCACTGCAAAAGAGAGCCCGGCAGAAGGCTGCAGATGCGCAAAGGGAAGTGGAAACATGCACACAACTGGTCACTAAATGTAAGGTTCAACTTCTTCATTACTGCTATCAAATATCCTGAACACGTCTGAGTCCAGCATGAAGATGTCCCCCTCCCTCCCCCTCCTATGGAATTTATGCCCGCCCCATACTCTCCCTCTCCTTCTCCAACAGGCTGCAGATGATATCCAAAACTTTGAGCCAGATCCTCCTGGTTCGCCGCTTCCGAGTCCAGGCCCTCCCAAGGATATACCAGAGCGACCACGTACTCCCTTGCCGCAGCCTCTTGACAGAGCAGAGACTCCGCCCAATCCCCCACCAACTCAGAATCGTGCACGTCACATCGCTTATGACAGGAGACTTCCACCTGCAATTGATATCGACGAGCTTTCCTGTGTCACTGTGATTCCAAAACTTCGACACAATATGGAATACATATCCCTCCTCTGCAATGCCTCGTTAGTTGAAGATCCAATTGCCAAGATGACTCCTGTGCAACTTAACAGACTTTGTAACCCACTTGAGACCCAGATTCCGATCAACAATCCTGGGATTTGTCACAGCATTATGACCTATCTTGCACTCAAGAATTCTTTGCAAAAAGCCTACAATGATGTCATCAAATCTACTCAGGCCAATTTTTTTGGAGCTCCTGGAGTTGATGACTGCCTAGGCTTGTTTAATGCTGTAGAGAATTTCATCTTGGGATGCACTGGGATTGACCTAATAGAACATGACATGTGTCCTAATTCATGTATTGCATTTACGGGGCCGTTTGCTGACTTGGAGATGATGTGTCCAACATGCAACACATCCAGATGGCATCAAGGGAAACTTGCGGCTAGCCACAGTCAAACCAAAGTTCTAGTAAAAATGTTCACCACTATCCCTCTAGGACCCCAGCTTCAAGCACTCTATCGTGACCCTGAAAGTGCGCTTGACATGTCACATTTGTCTCAGCAAACACAGGCACACCTTGATGAATATGAAGAGACTCAAAGGATCGGGATAATTGATGATGTTGCTGCTGGGTGGGACTATCTCGGGGCTTCGCTTGCAGGCGATATAAAAGAAGATGACATTGTTGTCATGACGTCTCTTGACGGTGCTCAGCTGTACGAGGACAAAGACTCGGACTGTTGGGTATACGTCTGGGTCATACTCAACTTATCTCCTGACAAGCACTATCACAAGACGCATGTCCTCCCTGGCAGATTTATCCCTGGCCCAAACAAGCCGAAGAATATTGATTCGTTCATGGCCATTGGCCTCCATCATCTCTCTGCCCTACAGAAAGAAGGCCTTAAGATCTGGAATTTGTCTCTCAACTGGGCCTTGCGCTCTCGTGTTCATCTCTTGTTCACAACAACTGATGGACCAGGATTAGTACACTGGGACGGTCTTGTCGGACACTGTGGTAAAAACAGGTGCTGTCTCTATTGCAGAGTTAGAGGACGACACAAGAACTCGTCATCACAGTATTACCCTGGGTTTCTATGTTCCCATAATGCCCATTGTGACAGCTCGCATGCTGATATCTCCTCATTCCAAATCCCTCCTGCCGGTACTCAGACAATCTTTTCTAGTACCTTATGTCTGTCCCAAACCCCACACAGTTTGACTCTCGCCGCACCGAGACTGGCATATGCAAGGTGCCACTTATCCTTGGACTTGATCCCAAGTGTTCTTTAGATATCCCACTTGCCATGACAACCGACATCATGCATCTTGCTGGGAATATTAGCACCCTACTGATGGAACTGTGGTGTGGGATGATCACTGAATGTGAACAAACGGACAATATCAAGAGCTGGGATTGGGCTGTACTGTGTGATGAGAATGTCTGGAAGGCCCATGGATGCGCAGTTGAAGAAGCCAGGTATCTGCTTCCTACCTGTTTTGATACTCGCCCTCGAAACATCGTTGAGAAGATCCATAGCGATTATAAGACATGGGAATTTTTAATCCACACCTTTGGTCTCGCCCCTGGATTGTTGCATGACATACTCCCCATGGTTTATTGGAAAAACTTTTGTAACCTCGTCAGAGGGTTCCAACTTATCTCGCAACACAATATCACACACGACGAAGCACTTGAAGCCACTGTGCTTTTGGCCTCCTGGGCAAACAAGTTTGAAGAGATCTTTTACCAAGGACAAAATGATCAAATACACTTTATTCGACCCTGTGTACATCAGGTGCTGCATCTTGGTCCTGAAACTTTCCAAAAAGATCCCCCAATCTGCATGGCACAATGGACCATGGAGTGGACAATCAGAAATATCAAGCGCCAAATTCGTCAACATTCAATGTACCTTGCCAATTTCTCCTGAGAAGGTTTGTGACTTGCCCACGTCAATGCCCTTCTTGCCGCACTGCCCGAACTCAACACCTTCTCCAATGTGAACAGCACTAAGACTTCCTGCTAAATCACTTGACCTGGGCAATGGTTATGCCCTACTCCAAAAACAAGACAAGCAACCTGTCATTCCACCCGGGGACACATATGCACCCATATGAGGGTTTCTCGATTGGCCAGACGTCATGCCAAAAATATTCCGATATGCCCGCCTTCTGTTACCAAATGGACAAGTGGGCCATTGTGCTTGGCGAGAGAATGTGCGCAAGTCAACCGACAATCCAGCCTTAAATAATCTGTGAGTGTCCTGCATGATCAAGGTAAGTCTTTGAATTTTTTCGAGTTATCTTCGAAAGTTACTCACTAATTTTAGTTCAAACTGCAGGACACAATCATGTATGGAGAAGCTCTGTACTACACACAGCTCACAGTGAATCAGGGTGATGGAGATCTAGAGTTTGAAACCATTGCCCTGGTCCGCTCTTTCTCCCCTCCTGATGGCAACATGCTGCAGGCATCTTACATGACCATTCCCATGTGCTGCCAGTGTAAAACTGAATCTGTTCTAGCTATTCGGGTTGATGATATCATCAGTGTGGTCAGAATGATTCCATGTACTCCAAACCGTCAGTTGCAAGATGGAGAAAAAGAGGAAGAGGAAGTTTTTTTTGCAGTGGAAAAAAAGCCTGGGCTTGCGGTGTTGCATTTTACTGGACTTGATGAAATTGAGGACAATGACTAGGATCTGTACTTAGTTCCCTTGTAAACTTAAATGGTACATTCACACGATTTGATTCCATCCGGTTGGTTTTATCCGTGTGTGCTCTTTGTCGGCGTGTTGTAACTTGTACAATGTAAAACTCTACTATACAGCCTAGTTCTTATGTGTACTAGTACTAGACCTGTTGAATATAGTCTCTGTTTTGCCCTCGAAATGGTGATAAGATGAATATATGTGTGCATATACCATGACTAGTAATGTCATACTCACTGTGTCGTGACTGCCGGAAACCTTCCTTGTTGGGGGAAAGAAGGGGTCAGGCTCGGATTCAGATTCTGTTGGACTGTCATCATTCGAATCTATGACTCTTCAACGCTGCTGTTGAGAACACCGGATACACTCGATGTGCCAGCAGGGATGGGTGTTTCTGGGAATGTTAACGAATAATAGACAAAGTGAAAATACTCACTTTTGACTTGATGCTGTGCCTCTTTGTCGTGTTCCTCCTTTGCTTTGACAATAGTAGTGCTACAGATACAGGGCTGCGAGCAGAGAATTTCTATAGTCTAGAAAAGACCGGTCACAGTTAGTTAAAATGAAGCAGTCACGAAACAAACAACTTACAACTTTTGTCCCAAGAAGAATTCTGGAGTGTACTTAAAGATATACCTGTCATCTGAATTTTTCAAAGGAATAGTGATGGAGACAGAATTTATGGGGGGAAGTGGTGGCATTGTGGTGGGACAGAAAGAAGATTAGATTAGATTTACGCTGGCACCTACAAGCAGGTCAGCTGATCGAGCTAACACAGCCAAACAATTGGTTTGGTTTGGGGAAGATCCCACCAATCTTTGTGCCTTCGTCATTATCTGATCCCGCTCAAACACGCTGCAAAAATGTGTTCTCGTGTTTGAACTTTCTCTTCTTCCAGACATTCTTGTTCACGTTCGACAAGCCCCTCCTTATCAGGATTATATGACACACCCCCTCCACCAGCACAATGGCAAAAATCTCTGACACCATTCCCACATGCCGTGAATGCATCCGAAGGCAATCTCATGGACCAATTTGCCATGATGGTAAGGTTTTCAGGTTCATAATGAATGAACCAAAACAAAATCCAATTATGGTAAGCAGAGGGTAGCCTATGTTCTCCGCCGGGGGAATAAAAAACTTCTGCAGTTCTTTGTGCGCAGCCGAGGGGATGTGTGTACTCCTTTAGAGTACTCCAAGAGGAAGAAAGGGAATAGGACTCTAGTAGGAAATTTACTAGGGAATATGAGAAGCTTGAATGAGAAGTAATGAAAAAGAGTATTTGAAGTGTTGTGATGAGAGTAAGGAAGAACAGAGTGTAAAAGTGTTAGATTGAATGGACCCATCTTATATACTACATGACTTGTTTGTACATGTTATGGTATATAGAATGTGATGGAACATTATGTAAAAGTTCTAGCCAATAGCATATAAGACTCTAAATATGATGTGTAATCACTGAGTCATATGTGAGTCATAACGACTGTATATGAGTCATCATAGAAAATGAAAGAATAGTCTAGAAGTAAGTTCTAGACTGATGACTAAACAATCACATGACTAAATGAATATGATTGTTTTAACACTCCTCCTCATTGAGATGATGATCACAATGATTTAGATCTTGGGTGGATAGTTGGTAAGACCAAGGCGTAAACAACCAAGTCGAAACTTGTCAAAGGTGACATTTTTTGTAGAAATGTCTGCTCGTTGGTCTTGTGTAGGAACATAGAACAATTCGAGTTGTTTATGTTCTTGAACTGCTTCGCGAATATAGTGATATTTAATCGCTATATGCTTTGAACGTCCTTCTTAAGTTGAGCAGGGTTTTCAGTTAAGAACATAGCTCCTTGATTATCACAGTTAAGTGGTAAAGGATGTTTGATCTCATGACCAATCTCTTTGAAAAGATTGCAAATCCAGACTAATTGTCGTGCAGATTCTGTCATGGCAATATATTTTGCTTCTGTGGAAAATAAGATAACAACTTTCTGACGTCTTGAATACCAGGAAACGATAGTGTCTGCAAGGAAAATATTCAAGGTCACCAGCCCAATCAGTATCACAATATGTAGTGAAACTCACATCTCTTGCTAATCCATTGTACGTGATATACACGTCTTTGGTATATGCAAGGTATCGAACAATGTAAAGTGCTCGATTGAGGTGATCCTCGGAAGGATTTGTGAAAAATTGTGACATTTTGATTACGGCATAAGCCAAGTCTGGGCGTGTTCCAAGCATGATGTAAAGAAGAGATCCGATCACCAATTGATATTGAGATCTTCTTTTAGGATCTTCTTTCTAATCATTAGGACTCGGATTATATCCAGAAGGAAGTGGTGTGTGAGCATGTTTACAATTCTCTAGTTGAAATCGTTCAATGACTTTTTCAGCACAGGAAATTTGATCAAGTCTCAGAGTTCGTTTCTTTCGATCTCTGGTAATACACATGCCAAGATATTCTGTGGCATCGCCAAGTATCCGTGATTCCCATCGATCTGTAAAAGTCTTCATGTGTTTCTCGATGAGTTTGAGGTTGGAACCCATGAAAAGAGCATGGTCAACATAAACTACAAAGATGATCTTGTCTTTGCCTATATATTTGATGTAGACTCTAGAGTCGGAAGTCATACGTTTGAATCCCATTTCTTGAAGGGATTTGTGAAGCGCTTTGTTCCATTTGATGGCGGCTTGTTTAAGTCCATAAATGGATTTCCTTAAGCAACAAACTTTGTTTTCTTTGCCTTTTTCGATGAAACCTTCTGGTTGAACCATATAGAGCTCCTCATTGTCGTCAAGTTCTCTGAAGAGAAATGCTGTCTTGACATCTAAGGCTTTGATCTCCCAATCTTCAAGGGCTGCTAAGGCTAGGAGAAGCCTGACGGTTTCAAACCGTGCAATGGGGGAAAAAGTTTCTTCGAAATCTTACATTGATTTCCATTGTCTTCCTCTTGTTTCATGATTTTCATTTGCATAGATTATACATTTTTAAGCATGTCATGATATATTGCTCATGTCCGCCAAATGGGGGTTTGTGTGGTTAGGGAAAATAAACCAAATTTCACTTTGATGTTTGTGTAGAGTCACTGATGGTCTTCAAAATTGACAGCTATTCCACATATATCTACTAATAAAGAATTTGTGTGATCTTAATGATATGGTTGGTTCGAATATTATTTATATATTATTATGATCTTTTTGAAGTATTTGTGGATAGTCTTACCTACATTAGATTAGATCCCTTTGGAATATTACA
Organism: Leccinum uliginosum; assembly: GCA_038091455.1. NCBI lineage: Eukaryota > Fungi > Basidiomycota > Agaricomycetes > Boletales > Boletaceae > Leccinum > Leccinum uliginosum. The sequence continues at coordinate 8,489 of JBBPOM010000724.1, read as the reverse complement.
GCCATTTCCTAAGCACTAGCCATTTATTTTGTAGTGGTGACTGATGCCTCCTCCTCCTCCTCCCTCCCTCCCTTTACTGTGACTGGTATATCAATTCAACAAATGACTTTGAGAAGTAAGTCAAAGTCTATATAGGGGTTTTCAAGGTTGGGAAATAAATTGGTAATGTTCTGGAAGGCCTCCAGAATTTATCTGAAAACATAACAAAGTCTAACCTGTCACAATTTTTTTTTCTTTATAACAATTTTTCCTGATCACCAAATCTAGTCAGAGATGAATGAGGCATGCTGGTGGTTGGGGTATGACTCATCCAACCCGTGTACATCTTCAGAGGGCTGTGAATCATTACCTACCATTCTTATTCCATCAGCAACCCTTTGACATGGCAATGCTGCCATTCAACTTCATATGAAGTCAGAATCAGAAGTCTATCCTGTCACAACTTTTTTTTCTTTGTAACAATTTTTCCTGACCACCAAATCTTACTGGACCTCTTGTAGAAGCTTTATATACATCTAATAAATGGTCTGACACCATTTACTGACCTATATTTCAGTTTTGTATTTTAGTTTTTAATTTCCATTAAAGTATATAGAGATGCAGAGGTACCCATACTCCAGGGACTCAACAAGTGCTCTCTCCTTGGCTCCCAAAAGCTGACAATTATCTCAGCTTTTGGGCCTATAGAGCTTGTCCAGAAGGATGAACAGCATGATACTATGCGAGGTTAAAATAGGGGGCTTGGTCCTCTACTTCAACCCAAAGAACCCAACACTTGATATACGAATACAGGTAAGCACTACCTCCTCTCTGGGGGCCAGTTCCCATTGACAGGCAAGTGGAAGGGGGCTCTAAAGGTACCGGTAATCTGGGTTAAAAAATGGTGTAAGCCATGGCCTCTTGAGAGGAGGTAGTGTTTACCTGTATTCGTACATCATAAGAAACCCTAAGCTTTTTGCCAGTTCTGTCTAAACAATGGCAGCTGAGAATTGCCTCCGGTAAGTGCCAATACGATAAACCAACAGGTTGGCCCGATTGGCTAATTGACGAAATTCCAGAAGAATTCACAATTATGATAGTTTTACGTACTTTGGCTCCAATCTATGTATTTTCGGATATGCATAGTAGATACTACATACATCTCAGTCCGAATGTGTTACAGCTGGCCTGGGTAGGGTCGGTTGTAGACTTGAATGCGAAGGTTAAGATGAAGGATTGGCTGAGCAGACTTAACGTCTGGCGAAGCCCGAAGGACTAAGGGTTCTTTCGAGGAGGAACTCACGAAGAGTCGTGTCACTCGAAGACTAAGACTAAGGACACACCCGAGGCGGGCAGAGGACTGAGGGGACAAAGGACGAAGGCACGCGAGAATTTGCTGAGAATACTCGGTTGGATTTCAAGTAGCTCTAGCTTGGGGTTTTACAAACGACAAGATAGTCCTTAAGTACTAACAAGATGGAACGTGATAGAATCACGAAGAAGGAATGCGTCATCCGCAGTATGGATGAGTAAGAAGCTGCGGAGGAGTAAGCATACATGACGAAGTGATGACGGATAACTGATGAAGCAGTGACATCATCATGAGTCAGAGGATCTAGACAAAGATAGGAAGAGATTGGAAAGGAGATAGGGAAATGTCGGACCATCAGCGACGTGGAAAGGAAGGTGAAGTCACTCGAGGTCTATGATACAAAGTGAAGACAACGTAGAGATGATAAGCGAAGCAAAAGGAAAGGGAAAAGAGATATATAGAGAGCCTCGGAGATAATCATAACAGAATGTATCTCTTGATGACGAATCCCTCTATCTCTTCAGAGAACTGAGTTTAGGATATAAATATCTTCTACCCACAGACAACCAGGAAACTTTGATAACAAAGTCCTGGGAAGATTTTGTTGATCGGCTATATTGGCACACATATTTTGCCAAGAAAATGCTTTGCGACAAATCATTTGCCTCTGAGAATTATGACCCAGACTACAAGGTGCCTAAGATGTGAAAAACGGCACCAAAAGCGGACTATGTTCTTGAACATGCCACAATTTGTTGAGGGCAAAGTGTACGTTAAATGTGTATTAGCAGAATTACCCAATAAAAAGCCTTCTTTCCATACCGTGTGGAAGTTTGCAAAACAGCTTCAAGAATATATCAAGGAAAAGGATTATGTAGTCCTTCCTACTGATAAAAACCTTGGATGTTCGGTAGTCACATGGGAATGGTTCATTAATTCAACCAACGCATTACTTAGTGATGAGTCTAGTTATGAATTACTTAGTACGCTCGGAATCCATGGCAGTCTATATAAAACTGTCCTCGGACATGTGGATTACATACTCCAAAAAATGGAATCGATTTGTGAGATAATCAAATTAACCCCGAATAAGCAATTGAAGCAGTACTTCGGTCAGTTTCTCCAAGTCGGAGATGAAGAGGATAACGAGCACAGTTGCACCCTCAAAATTAAACTACCAAAGTTTTACACCATCCCAAAGATTCATAAGAATCTGGTTAAAGGCCGACCAATAGCACCGTGTCATTCTGCCCTTCAGAATCCAATTGCAGAATATTTGGCAAAAATTCTCAAGCCCCTCATGGCCACTGCTCCCTGTGTGATCAGTGGAACTAAGATGCTTACAGATGATCTCCGAAATCTTAAGTTGCCCAAGAATAGCAATATTAAACTAGTAACTGGCGACATTGTCGCATATTATCCTAATATTCCATTGGAACAAATGATTGATATCATCTCCTATAAATGGAGAGAATACTGGTTTAAATATCCCATGGAAGCATGGAATGACAGTGAAATTCCACCTGATCATATATTTAATAAAATATTGTGATGTACTATTTGGACAAACCTCTTAGTCGAGGGTCCTGATGGTAAGATCTATCGACAAGTTTGCTATGGGAGTCACTGCGTCTCCAGATATTGCAAATCTGTACACCGATTTTTTCGAGCTTTTACAAGTTCCGTGACCCGTCAGCATTAGATAATGGTGTATACTACTATAAACACTATATCAACGACATCTTAGCAATTGTTGATGGGAATATTGACGAAGTCCTCCCTATGGGCATCAGCAAATATCTCGACCAATATATTAGCTTCGAAGGATGTACAATCGACTGGGATGATTCAGTGAAGGGACTAGCGTTCCTAGACTTATGGATATATTTGGATCCGGATAATACCATCCTTGAATGGAAACCATACCGTAAGCCACTTAATCACCTTGAACAAATCCCGTGGGACAGTTCGCACCCCGATGATATCAAAAAAGGCATTTTCATTGGAGAACTGTCTCCGCTAGCCACTTGAGTAAATTAGAGCATTACTCGGAAGCTATATGTGAATTATCCAATCTATACGTACAGCGTGGGTACCCACTAGCTGTCATCCGATCGTGGTGTAAAAAATATGTCAAGAAGTGTTGGGAAACGAAAGATATTCCTAATATGGGCACCGATACAGAGCCGCTTCTTGTTCCAAAAACCATGTTCAACGATGTATGGGAAACATTTGACATACATGAGCTGAAACACGTCATGATCCAGTCCATCAGGGATACTAGTACTAACCTGTAGAGAGCGGGAGACTTTGAAATACCTAGTAGTCCTGTTCAATATGGTAAAGAACCTTCTAGTTGATCAGGAGCTACTAGTAGTCAGGAAACCCCTTGAGTTCATCGAAGCCTACAAGGAATCTGCCTGTATGGAGACCAATTTTGGAAACTCCGGAATTTTACAGATTTCTGAGGAAGCTAAGCTGTTACTGCGGAGGCAAGTACCCTTCATTGATGAAATGGTCAATGTTTGATGGGAGGCCTAAACATGCTTAATTACGAGCACTGGATCATAGGCGATAGAAGATGGCTTCTCTCATGGAAACAAGGATCATGATGTAACATGGGAGACCTGGTCACTCAGTGGCACAGAAGCGTCATGGATCAAATGATCCCTAACGACCCTGCCGCCGATATTGTGTATGCAGAAGCTGCCACAGATTACACGGATAGACAAGCCGATAAAACTTATTGCCGTGATTTAATGGAGCAAAGGGGGAATGAACTCCTGGAATTCGAGTATAATCTAGCAGTCACTGCCCAACTCAGAAGTCCCAATTGGGATACTTTGAACATGGATGACATCATGGAAGAAGATGCAAATGTCATACTCTGACAATCAACTCTTGACGAATATTTAGCTGGTCCCAGACCCTGCCTTTATAGCCTGGTCGCTGCGGTGATGCGCTCTGCTTTTGCAAAGCCTAACCAGATGATAAGGACGACAAACAGGGAGTTGTAAGTTACCCGCTTCTCGATGGCCCACAGGAGGTACGGCATGTTCCCTTGGGAACTGTAAGACCGTACTAATACCCAAGACCCTGACTTTGTCGTGAGATAGTCACTCATAAAATAAATATCTTCCATTTTACATAAATATCGTGTAAACAATTATAATCTGATCGGAATATGTACACGGCTAAATACATTCTAAAGATAGGCAGATTCTTTCCCACACAATTTATGTAAATTTATGTCACCCATTAATAATTAAGTTAGGATAGCATGTGAAAAAGCACACACTTGTGCGACTGTCATATGGCATCATTTACACATTCGTGGGATTAATTATACTTGATTGGAATATATTTAGTCACACATTAGTAATGACATATAAATACTTAGTAATAGGTTACTCATGATAATTAGTCATATCCATGGCTTCAGTAGTATATAAACCAGCTAGCTAAAACTGATGAGGCCTCATACCACAATAGATCATAGGGATTTTTCAGCTAGATCCTCATTACCCATTCATACATATGTTTTACCCCCCCTCTTCCAAAAGATGCACGAGAACTTGATTGCTGAGGACCTAATATAGAAAATTAATTGATATATAAATTAGAAGTATTAAAAATACAGAATTCACTAACTATATAGACAGTGGTACTGCCAACGTGTCTTTGTTTGGCCTGATTTTCTTGAGAACTCAGGCTGTAGCCTTTCAAGATCTCTTGTCATATTTTGTAACGTACTTCAGCAGAGGCTATTCATTACCACATCTTGTAATATATGTACTTCAAAACATATACAACTTCCCAATGCCCACAATGATGCACCTTGGTTTTTAGTACACATGTGTCTTACATATGTGATCTCTGTTCTCTCCTTTGAAACCAGGTTGATGAAAATGTTATGGATATGCTCAATGATGATTCACTCAAGTCGTCGGAGAGACGAGAATCGAGAGAATAAATGAGTATTCCAAAACTAGAGAATTACGATACATGAAACGGGCTTATATATACTGACTAACACGAGGCTGTGACGAGTGAGTGATGTGAAAGAGGTGAAGAAGTGAAATGTGAGAATGAAAACGTTACATTACTCCCTTCTTATGTCGAGATGTCCGCATCGAGAGAAGGAATATCAAAGAGATGAGAAGGAAGACGAGTTAAAGATTTAGCAAAAGATTGAAAGGAAGAAGAATGGAAAAGAGTTTTCGAACCGGAACACGTCTCACAAACACACAATTCTCTAATTTTGACAGTCGGACCTCGGACGGCATCGGGATGGTTTTTATGAAAGGCGAGGACAGAGGAAACAGAGTGTTTGAGTTCAGAAACGGGAATCCATTCATCGTGTTCACGAGAGAATCCTTTCCATTGGATTAGATATTCTACGCGTCCGTGACGAATGCGAGAATCGACGATTTGATCTATCTCATACTCTGGTTTGTCGTTCACAATATCGGGCGGAGGAGGAGGAGGAGTTTTTTGCGAGCGGAGCCAGGGAAGTATGGAATGAGGACAGTTTCATTGAAGACTGGATGAATTCCTCGCCATTTTGGATCTAGTTTTAATTCGAAGGATCCGTCGCAGTTTTTCTTTTAATGGGGAACGGTCCATAGCGTCGATCTCCGAGTTTCTTCATGGGTCTGTCTGAGCGAATATTGGTGGCCTCTATGAGTACTAAGTCTCCTTCCTTCAGGATGGGTTGTCCTCTCGCTCGTCGGTCGTGGTACTTTTTCATATCCTCTTGGGCGTACTTTAACGACGTTCTAGCGAGCTCCTGTAGGTCCTTCATTCGCGTCTGGAATTCCGCTGCGGATTCGTTTCAGATACTTTTCCGATTTTCGTAACGAATTCGGGGTTGTTGTCCGTAGTTGAGTAGGAATGGGGAATATCCAGTTGCTTCGGACGTCCGTTGATTGTGGGTGAACTCCGCTAATGCTAACCAATCGACCCAGTCGTTTTGACGGTGGTTGACGTATATACGCAAGTACTGTTCTACTTCCGCGTTTAGTCGTTCCGTCAGTCCGTTTGTCTGGGGATGGTAGGTGGTTGATGGATTGCCTTCGATTCGGAGTAGGGTGAATAGATCTTTCATGAACGATGACACGAATTGTGTTCCGCAGTCTGAAATACTTTCTTCGGAGTTCTGTGTAATTTAAAGATGTGGTCACGGAAGATTTGCGCGACTCCGAGGGAGGTAATGTCGGAACTGACGGGGAATAGATGTATCATTTTGGAGAAATGGTCAACAACGTTTAGGATCATGTCTTTCCCTTTTGACTCTGGTAGTGGTCCAATAAGATCGATAGAAATTGTTTCCCAAGGAGCATCAGGAACATCGTGCGGGTGAAGCGGTGTTTTTCTGGGTCTTCGATCTACTTTTGTCTTTTGACACCGGTCACAACCTTTTACGTATTCCTTCAGATCTTTGAGTAGTGTTGGCCAATAGTAGTGTGTCATGATGAGATCTCTTGTTCTCCGTATTCTGGGATGTCCAGCTAGAGGGTGATCGTGAAATTGGATTATGATGTCTTCTCGTAGCTTGAGATCATTCGGAATGTAGAGTCGGTCTCGCCATTTCAGTAGTCCATCGATTTCTTTCCAGGTTTCTGGGCCCGGGTATTTCTCTAGTCCTTTTTGTGCGAATGTCTCTCTTTTGCCTTGTAAGATTCTGACTCTTTCTTCGATAGGGATGAAGGAAGCGGAGGTGGTTCGGATATGCTGCAACACTTCCGACGAGTTGGGGCTCTCGAAGTCCTTTTTCGTCGTCGGAATGGAGCTGTTTGTCTCCAGGAAGATGGTGATTTGTGAATTGTCAGATTCTACTCCCTTCTTAAAGTCTGGTCTCCGGGACAGAGGATCTGCTGGATTAGATTTGCCAGGTCGGTATTGGAGATCGTAATTGTATTCCTGGAGCATTTGATACCAGTGAGCTTGTCGGCGAGAGAGATCTTGGGGTGAGCGGAAGAATTCGAGATTTTTGTGGTCTGTGACTAGTAGGAATTGTTCGGAGGCGTCGATGAGGTAATGACGCCATTCTTTCAGAGCGAAGATGATTGCAAGGAGTTCGAGATCAGCAGCATGATAGTTCCGTTCTGCATCTGACAACGATTTGGAGATGTAGGCGATAGGTCTCCAGTGATCATCTTGCATCTGTGAAAGGATTGCTCCGATACCGATTCCTGATCCGTCTGTTTCCACTTTAAATTGTCTGATGTCTCGGGGCATAGATAACGATGGAGAAGAGCAGAGAGATTGCTTTACTAGTTGGTCAAATGCTTTTTTACAGTTCTCGTTCCATATCCATGGTTGGTCTTTGCTTGTGAGAGCGTGGAGGGGTCTGGCGATTATGGAGAAGTCTTTGATGAACCTCCGATAGAAGTTCAAGAATCCGAGGAAACCTCGTAATTCTTTGACGGTTGTAGAGGTTGGCCAATCCATCACGCCTTTGACTTTTAGGGGATCGGTTTCGACGAGATTTTCCGACACGATGAGACCTAGGTATTCGGTTTTATCTTGTTCGAAATCACACTTGCTCGGTTTAAGGTATAGGTTATTTTGTCGTAATATTTCTAGTACTTCTCATACGATTTCATGATGTTCCTGAAGGGAACACGTGTAGATCATGATATCGTCGATGTATACTACGACTTTTCCTTGAGCAATGAGATCTCTAAACAAATGATTCATCATTGTTTGGAAGGTGGTGGGGGAATTCGTTAGGCCAAAGAACATAACAAGGGGTTCGAAGAGACCCAGGTTAGTTCGAAATGCTGCTTTCCATTCGTCTCCATCTTTTATGCGAACGTTATTGTAGCCCCATCGAACATCGAGTTTCGTGAAGTATTTAGCTCCACGCAACTTGTCTACGAGTTCGGAAATGAGGGGTAGAGGATATCGATTTTTGACCGTGATGTCATTGAGTTTTCGATAATCCTGTACTGGGCGAAGACGTCCATCTTTCTTTTTGATGAAGAAGAAGGTGGAGGCGAATTCTGTTGAATCGGTAGTATTCCTTTACTATACTGCTTCCGATTCTAGACCGGTCCATTCTAGACCGAGTCTCTTTCTTATCTTTCATTTTCTCTGATTAGATAAGAGCAGTTATTGCTATTGGCTTGACTCAGCTATCACTGAGTTTATAACAGTATTGGCTACATATATCTTTGCTTATTGATCATGTTCG
>JBBPOM010000723.1:0-19397 GCA_038091455.1 Leccinum uliginosum | reverse complement strand
TCCAACACCCCCGAAGTGCAGGTAGTTAGTCAGATGGCTCAGCGCATTGACCCTGGTCTTAAAATCCGCGGGTCCATTACGTAAGTAATATCTCAGCGCGCTCGGATTCATGTTCTCATACTTGGACAGCGTTGGGAAGAAAAGTTCGGCCTCTCTATCAGAACAGCAAACGAATGTAAATGTTGACCCTTGATTTTAGGATACTGGAATGCACTTTGGACTAGCCCAGACTTCAAGGGATACACAATATGGGATTGTCTTTCTGTGGTTCATTCTGACATCGTGGCCGTGTGGAATTTCAATGATCCCGCCTGCGTATGTGATGCTTATAGCCTCTCTGCTGCTTAAATGAACATCAATTGGTAGCGCTTGCTCGACAAAGAGTTCAAGGAACTTATTGTCAAGTTGGTCCAGGAAATGGACCTATCTGGTGTCACGGATCCAAACAGAGTCTTGTCAGTCTTTCTCTCAGATCACACTGGCCATACTCACAGGCATTCTCTGCCAGCGCCTCTGTTGGCAATCTTCTCAAACCTTCCACTTCTGTCTCTGTGCCAGCAGTCCAGAATCCTTTGAATCCAGTTATGTTGCCTGTCGTTGTGGGTGCGACTGCTGTTGCAGGTATCGCTGCTGCTGCTATATGGCTCCATGCTGTATATCAGCACGGGTATGTACTGGCAGTTCTCGTCTTGTTCAGACCTCTAGTTGACTCCCGGTGTACTTGTCAGGAAAACCGTGCGGCAAAGATTCATAGCATTCATTGTCGACTTGACTCACGTCATGAAGACACTCTTCATCCTTACGGTCCCTCACCACCACAAGCTCACTCGCCGTGCCATCAAGCTTGCCTACAGTATTTACCATGAGTCTGATGTGAAAGCCAATGCGCATGCTCGCATTCCCAGGTGCGATGCTGACGGAAAGGGTGCGTCACTGGAGATGATTGAATCCCTGATCATACCCGAGGGCAGCGGCAATCAATATGTTGAAGACTACTATTCTAACGTGCACAATCGCGCAATGGAGGCGCAGAATTTGGACCAGGAGGAGGATTGGTGATCGTTTCTCCGCTGAAATGGCTGTGTGATGAGCGTTGCAGTCTTTTGTTCTATTGTCTGGATATATATCTGTTACTGATTTTCCTGGCTCATTGATGGGGCCATTTTGACAGTCATGTGCTGTTACATACATAACGTTGGATATGAGAATTCTGAAATCGGGAATCAGGAGGATCTTTTGGGTTAGTAAGTTACAGTAGAGTTCCTCTCACCAAAGCCCTCAACCCTTTGCATATGTGGTTTGGTTAGAACTAGACATGGTAAGCCCTTGCATGTTAGTGATATGAGTGAGGGATGGGAATGTAAGACTGAACAACTTACATATGAATCCACATTGAAATATGAACTGATTGATGGCAAGTGGTCAAATTGAATATCAACACGGTTCTGTCTGATGCCTGATTTTCCCTTTTCTACATTGAAAATTTGTTTCACATGTTGTACTAGAGGTCAATCAAGGTTGATAAGGTGAAAAAAAGTCTTCAATGGTTGCGCATGAAATCAACATCTATGTATCAAGTATCAAGTACAGGATTTATGAAAGCATCAGAGAAATACTTGGGGCTTTAAATGAGAACTTGTTAATGCCCTCTTTCTAAACAATCATAGGCTACTTTTTCTTGAAAATTTTGTGAAGAAACTTCGAAACTCTGTTACCCTTCATTGGCTCAGCTTTTGGTGCTTCATGTAAACTGCCTTGATGTCCAGTTTCTGCCAATGAAACACTGGCATGCATGTAGAATTCTTCATCTACTTCCTGGTGTTGCATTGATATATCACCAGGACTACTGGTTGGTAATACATCTGCATGGACAACTTCTGTGATGTTTGATAGTATTGATACTGATGTCTCAGTGTTGTCTAAAGCAGGAAGACCTGTAACTTCTAAGATAATAAAATCTGAAATATCAAGGAATTTTACCTAAAGGATTCTTTATAACAATATCGGCAATTGCTTCACACAGAGCATCAATGTCATGGGCCTTGGATTGAACAGCTTCTGCAATAGCAGATGAAATGGTGGCATGATGTGATGAATGAATAAATTGCTCAAAGGAAGCAAGCAGAGGATCTTCCTGTGTGTGATTCCTCAAACTGTGCCAGTGAAAGGAGTGGACAAAGATAATCAAAATGGCTATAATCAACATTAAGTTGTCAGATAGCATAGAAAAAGACAAGAAAAAAGACAAATACAAGCAGAAAAGAAGCAAATTTGCTGGGTGATAGATCCTTTAAGCTACAGAAGTATAAGTGAATGGTGAAACATAACTTCTGAACAAACAAACCAGGGAGATCAGTTCCTCTTGCAGCATTGATTCCAAGAAATCATCCAGCTGTGAAAATGTATAACATAAAAGTTATAAAAAAAATACAATGACATACCTTCTAAATAAATAAATTTGCTAAATATAAAATATCATTTTTTCAATAATGGAACCATACCAGCTGAGTAAATGAATGCAATTTGAAGCATATAATACCATATATAAGGCATCAATAAATGTCAATTCATGGCTTTATATCAGTAACTTACATCCTGCCAGGAGACATAAAATGAAAGAGCGGTGAGCATGGATCCAACCAAACCATCATCACAAGCCAGCAACTTACTACATGCTACCAGGAGACAGAAAATGAAAGAGCAGTGAGCATGGATCCAACCATACCATCATCACAAGCCAGCAACTTACATCCTGCCAGGAGACAGAAAATGAAAGAGCAGTGAGCATGGATCCAACCATACCATCATCAGAAGCCAGCAACTTACATACTGCCAGGAGACAGAAAATGAAAGAGCAATGAGCATGGATCCAACCAGACCATCATCAGAAGCCAGCAACTTACATACTGCCAGGAGACAGAAAATGAAAGAGCAGTAAGCATGGATCCAACCATATCATCATCAGAAGCCAGCAACTTACATACTGCCAGGAGACAGAAAATGAGAGAGCAGTGAGCATGGATCCAACCATACCATCATCACAAGCCACCAACTTACATCCTGCCAGGAGACAGAAAATGAGAGAGCAGTGAGCATGGATGCAACCATACCATCATCACCAGCCAACAACTTACAAGCTGCCAGGAGACAGAAAATGAAGGAGCAGTGAGCATGGATCCCACCATACCATCATCAGAAGCCAGCAACTTACATCCTGCCAGGAGACAGACAATGAAATAGAAGTGAGCATGGATCCAACCATACCATCATCACAAGCCAGCAACTTACATACTACCAGGAGACAGAAAATGAAAGAGCAGTGAGCATGGATCCCACCATACCATCATCAGAAGCCAACAACTTACAAGCTGCCAGGAGACAGAAAGTGAAACAGCAGTGAGAATGGATGTACACTAATGATTAGTACACATATTTATCTCACATGCTGCCAGCACATGAAAATATAAAAAAGTAGTAAATAGGCATCCTGCTTTGTTATCATCACAAAGCAGCTACTCACTAACTGTTCATTCAGATTATGAATGTACGTGTTGGTATGGAATTTATCAGTGCATCAGACAATGTAATTGTTTATAATTACTCCTCATAATTAGTAAACTCACAAACAGATGTGGAAACCATGTTGCAATGGATTTTTGCCATCTTTGAAGCAATGTTTTGCCTAATGTTGAAAATGACCTTGATCCCATCAACATTTGCTTAACAGATCTAAACTCCAGCTCATTTCATATATCTGATGAAGAAATGATGTATCACTTACCTTTTCACTGCATACTGGACACACAGATCCATATTTGCCTGCTGAGCAGAAACAAATAATATTTCCAGCATTTCATCATCAAGGGCTGCTGCAGTGCAGTCAAGAAGTTCAGTACAATCTGCATTCTTTTCATTCATTCCTTTGATCATGATCCTCAGCTGCTATATAGTATCTGATTGGATGAGCTACTCACCTCCCACATATATCCATTTCCTCGGTGGAAATTTCATTCCCTGCAGCATACCAGCATAATCTTTTTCCTTGAATATTTCCTTTGCCCTCCCTGGAGCCAAGGCTCTTGCATCCCGAATTGAATTCCCTTCCCCGATCAGCTTTCCTTTCCCCTTGAGCTCTTGGAATGCAACAAGATGCAGTTTATCAAATTTAGTGAAGATAGCAACCACTGGCACTGTATAGGGTCAACACAGCTCCCAAGTCATACATTCTTCTTACCTTTTCCCGTACCACATTCCGAGAAAAAAATCTCCTCTGATGTCATAATTGGTCTACTATAATCACTCATTGGAATGCAATACCTGGCATATATTTTCATTAGCACATCAATAGATTGATGGATATGCATGGAACTGAACCATATCACATGCAAGCGATCTTTAAGTTTCACATTCTTCGCACGTCGATCAATGAACGACTGAACTTTCTCGAGTTCATTCTCGCCCCCAGCCTCAAATCCACATGAATCATGGAAAACAAAGTTGTTGTTGCTTTTGAACGAAATTTCGTGCTCGACATCATGCTCGCCTCGCTGTGGCTGGTAGTCAGGGATGGCAGGAGCGGATGATTTTCCGAGTCGGTACATACCCCGGAGCTACCCTTTAGATCGATCTTCATCTTCCGTGGTCTCCCAATCAGCAGACTGCTCACGAGTCACAAACGAGAGAAATTTATCAGACTGACCTCTCTTTACCCTCTCGATCACGAACAATAGGGGATTCGGTCGTCTGGCAAACTCTCTGGAGCAGCGTGGTTTTGCCAGCATTGGCTCGTCCGATAACAAGGATCCGGAATCGAGGGAGCTTTGCCCTAATAGAAGCAGCGCGGTCAGTCATGGCTTGAGTATCGTCAGCGAAGGAGGTTTCCGTAGGCAATGGGCGGGGTAGCGAAGCCAGATGAGGGGACGGAGGAAAGTGAGAACCCTGGAGACCTGACGCCCAGCTTACAGTTCACGTGCCGCAGCTCTCCGGCGGTCCGCGCAACGAGGACGCTATAATCAGATCTTGCTGTGTGCGAAAATCTACGCTGTTGGCCACTCTGTGAGATCTATCTGTGGACCAAAAGTCGTGAGATCTGCCAGATTCTTTTGGGCTCCGTCACACACAATTTCCAACGACGACTCGGACACTGTTAAAAAGAGTGTTTGTGCCTCGTGCAACCGTGCACTCGGTGTCGCGGAATTCTCCGTTAGAGCGGGATACGACGGAGTCCACTGTGGTTCACGAACGCACGTGCATCATGAAAGATGCCAAGACACGCAGAAAAAAGACATGGGGGAGGGCGGGTTGCTCGTTTTGACCTGTAAGCTCGTCGTGCGTACACTGGGATCTAATTCAAGGCCTGACCTATGACCGTCTATGGAAGTTTGATCATTCTAGTGTAAAATCATTGTTTCAAGTCGCTCACCATATTGTGAAACTGACGAGCGCAGGAATTCCAGATATCTGAAGCCGACGCCTTGGCCACTGTAACAGGTTATATGCCCAACCCTTGCACGACAGGTCGAGTTCGAATGTTCCGCGTGCCTCCTGAGTCAGTAGCGATGTCCCACGAAACCGAGCTGAGAGTTTGATCATTATCAGTGTCATTCAGGCAGAGGTGGTGACCGAGGCTTCAGTATCGCAGAGTAAAAAGAATATATCATTCTCTTCGTAGGCGCACGCGAGATAAAGTAGCGTATCGTCCTCGTGTTCTGCAACTTCTGCTCCGCTGCAAGTCTGGGAACGGTGCATGGGATGAAATCTGCATAATGTTATTCCTTGGTGTTTCTGAAGTGTCATGTCAGCCAACGTCGACCGTCGTTGCGGTGCAGGTGACGGGTGGCCGCTGGGAACTAGTCTTATCCGGCGCGTACCAGGATGACCTCAGGGTAGCCATTGGATGTCGGCCGTCTCGTTCGATATCACTGATTACCCGTCTGCCGTCAGTGGCTGGTCGCCGAGTCGTCATGAAAGCTATCGCCCGGGCGATTCAAGGTGCAAAGGCGGCGCTGTGTATTTGTGACACCCTAGTAGAATGCTTCAGCCGAGTCATAAACACGTCCAAGTGAGTTGAAAAGTTCTTGTAACAGATGTGTTCGATGCGGAGTAGCGACAGTAAATGAGAACGTCGAGCTACGGTTGGGTGACGGTGACTTCGAGTCTCGTCAACGTCCGATACGTCACTGACGCAGTCGCCGAAATCCTGCGGGCTCATTGTAAGGCCATTTCAATGCAAACAAAAAATGGTGATACCTGATATATGGATGGGTCGTAGCGAAGCTGCAACTCCCACGCTCTCCTGGACGAACCGGTCGAAGCGGTTCAAACGACCTTTCTCGAATGTCGACGCACACAGTTTTCATGTTTCAACTCGAGGGAGCCCTACTGACGGCAGATTAGACTTCGTTCGACATCGTCGGCCCACCCACCCGGCGGACACTCTGCGCGGCGCAATGCTCATAGCAGTGGTCGTAGTCACCATCCCTCGACACGCGATCCGTACGCGCTTAACCGGGATGAACTCGTTCCACCCTTGGGCGAAAAATCGGACCAGCCTCCTGAGGAGCGCATGCTTGTGGCTGCGAATACCGCGAGTCGCTCGACGCCCGACACATGGCCACCTCCATCCCTCGCGTTCCTGAAGAACACAATGCAGACACCGACGTCCCCGAGAGTGAGTCATGAAGCTTTGAAGCTCCAGTCGTTCGACGCTGCACACTGCAACGGAGCTTGCCGCTTCCTCCTACCCGTCCGCATCGGTGAACAGGAATTAATGGCCCGAATCCACTTTATGGAACTTAATGCTCGCTCGACAACTCGCACGCCTCTTGTCAAGCAGCTTTGGTGTGGATGCGCTTTCTGTATTCGACCTGATGACCTGTCAACGGGATACGAGTACCCTCTTCCCCTCACCAACGCTTCCCATCCATCCCTCGCAGACACCGACGTCCTCATGCTCAACTACAACCTCCGCCACCCGCTCTTCCCCGCGGATGCGCATGGACAACCGAATCTGAACCTACATTACGCATCCGAGCTGTACAACCTGGCAGACCGCCTCTCTGACAACCTTGGTCCGTTCGCAGGCGTTCACTGGAGGACGGAGACTGCCCATTCAGAACCTGGCGTGGTGCGCGGCCTCGCTCGTGAGCACGCTGCATGCGCTCCTTCAGGACGACGAGCAATACCTCATCCCCACTTGAGGCACGGGTGGCTCGCGACGGACTATCCTCGCCCTCTCGATCTCGATCTCGGTCTCGGTTCGTTCCTGGGCCACGAGGATGAAAGACATCAGCGGACTCCTGATATCAATACCACCGACACCGACACCATTTCCAATGCCAATGCCCCCGCGGCCCGCTTCGCACGACAGCCCGGTGATCGCACATGGAACAAACCGAACACGTTCCCTGCTGACGCATTATCTTCTGAACACGACGATGCGATCGAGATGCTCGTCGAGGCGTTTCAGTCCGGAGAAGATCTCGAGTCATGGAGGTTGACGGACCTCGCAGAGCAGTTACATAGCTATCCATACGTCGAAGGTAGGTTAGATCTCGACGCTGATCATAGCAACGGTGGAGCGAAGTCGTTGGACGATCCTGGGTACTCGGTATACTTGACAAGTTAGTGACCGTGCAGGCCGGAAGTATCTTAGCGGTTGGACAGACTGCAGCAAGACCAGGTTCGTACCGCTTACTCTCTCTCCTTTCTATTTCCCGGCCTACAATGGCTTTGTCTAGCTCTCTTTCAAAACAGATCATCGAAGCTCGCAGAGAGACGTTCGAAGCAGGACGGGGCAAGGGCGCTGTTCGTAATGTAGTTGAATATTTTGGTAAATGGTGATAGAAGGCCCCACCGCGCCAACCAGCGTGGCACACGCAGGTTAGTACGAAACCCGATAGCATACAGCACAGAATAAACAGTATGCGACACGCTCATACACAGGCGTTTTTCAAAGGACGAATGACAGAAAAAAGGTCTATCATGATGCTGTGGATTTCGCCTATCAAGGGCCACCCCGACCAACACCGGCAAAGGACGGCCTGTACTCGCCCGGCGTACCACCCTCTTTTCTCCGATAGCCTTCCTGGTCGCCGCAAGGTGGGCGGGGTGCGCCGCCTTCGCCAGCGCCAGGGCGAACGGTAGCCGGGCGCGGGGGACGAGCTGCACGCTTGTGCGTGGCTGGAACGATCTCGTTGGGGAGGTGCAACTTGGTGTAATCGCACGATAAGCAAGCGCCACCAAGCCTTGATAAATGAGACGACGTACCATTGTTCGGAGGTACTCCACACCTTCGGGAGTGAGCACGTAATAGTACTACCACAACTATGAAAACTGGGTCTTGACGAGTCTCGTGGAGGGCTCTGCATAGCCTTGATAACTTCGAGGTTGGGCACATCTAGATCTTCTTGCTTGGGCGCATTGAAGTCTTTTTTGGCGACGAGAACGCCCTCTGTTGTGTATCGGAGCATATAGTCGTCGACCCATTCGAATTCGGAGTGCGCGCGTGCGCATGGGCATTCGGGAGAGTTGTATGAACACCGAGGTTGTGTACGATGGGGAGAAAGAGAAGAAAGTCAGCTTAACAGGCCAACACACCCCTTGAAGAGATTCTCGTAAATGATGCGTCGGTTCTGCTTGGAAATGAGCATGTTGACGAAAGCTTTGCGTGAAAAGAAAGAGTCGGCTCTCCACGTCGATCTGGTACTAGATAAGGCGCCTAGACTCGGACTAACTGCCAATGAGTCAATCTGTAAGTCGATCGAGTGCCGAGCTTTCGCACGTCCTCTCCCCCCACTCACTACTAGCAGCAGTGCCTCAGGTGAGTCGTGTCCATGAAAAAAAAGACGTTGCTATCGTCTCCGATGCTGAAATCCATCAAAAGAGTTATTCTTAATTTGAAACAATGCCTGGAACGACTTTACCACCTTTCCCGAACAACGTCCGTACCCACCCACTGCTGGTCATCGACTTTGACCTTCTCAAAGCTGGCGACCCCTCCGAAATTGACCATCTCTGGCAAGCAGCGACATCCATCGGGTTCTGGTAGTGAGTATCCGAGACAGGTGCATAACGATGTCTTGATCGTCATTTTCTTAGCCTCAAGAACCACGGCGCAGATAAGGAAGTCGACGACATGTTCGACCTTGGCGCCGAGGTCATGGTCCTCCCCCTTGAGGAGAAGATGAAGTTCGAGCAGACCGACGGAGGGCCGTGGTTTGGGTTTGTACATTGTCATCCATGGGACCTTTCCGTCAATGTGACCGACCCACCGACTCGTTTCAGATATAGGAAAGCTGGCACGAACGCAGTGGACGCTACCGGGTGAGTCCTATCGTACCTGCATTCTCGCAGCGGCGTTGTTTGCCTGACGCAGGGCGTGTTTGCGACTCAGTAAGCCGAACTCCGCAGAGTACTTCAGTGTCTCCAAGGACGACGCGCTCGCATTTCCGGAGGTCGTGCACGCGGTGTACCCAGCTCCATCGATGGCTGCGATGCCGACTGTCTTGGAACCGTTCATCCGCAAGTCACTGCAAGTCAATAACACAATCATTCGTATCTTCAACGACAGGCTGGGTTTGCCAGAAGGCACTCTCGAGCGACTGCATTCGGATGAGGAGTTCAGCTTCAGTGCAGCTAACGTGATCAGGATGCAACCGAAGCCCGAACAAGCGGTCGCAGACCAGCCAATGTTGGGCGCACACACTGACTTTGGTTCATTAGTGAGCTGAAATTGCCTTTCATCATGATACGTACACGTGATATCCGTTGTTGGAATCTCGTCAGTCCTTTTTGCACAACAGGCTCGGTGGGTTGCAGGTCATGCCACCTGGTCATGCAGAATGGTCCTATGTCAAGGTATGCTTTGTTGGAAGCGCAAGTTTGAGGGAGATACTCACATACGACGATACATACATACAGCCTCTTCCAGGCCATGCGATTTGCAACATTGGCGACGCCCTCGCCATCTTCAGCGGAGGTATCCTTCAGTCCAACGTGCATCGCGTGGTGCGGGCACCCGGCGATCAAGGCGAGCACGAACGCTGGTCTATCGTATTCTTCAATCGTCCGGGAAACTCGAGGGTGCTTCGGGCTTTCATGGAGGATAGTACTTTGATCGCGGACGCTGTGGAAAAGCACCCCGATCATAACTTTGATACGGGCCAGACTGCGGGCGAGTGGTTCACAAGACGCACCAAATACCTGAAAATTAAGAATAGGAAGGTCAGTACATTGAGAAATTATACTGTCGTGTCCATCCTGACGTGATTCATCAGGGACCTGAGACGTGGGCGGCCAGCAGGGGCACGGAGCACACTGCCATAGGCTGCAGCATGACTGGTGCGGACTGAAATATAAGATTATGACTTGCACGTATGTAACCTTGTCCATCTGTATTTCTTGTAACTCTAAGTGAATGCTGCCAATAAGCACGCGTTGATGCCGATGGCGGGGTTGATGTATACCTGTCCACAACGCATACTATTCTCCTACTTTTGGTATCTGAGTGCAGCGACACCTTGTTTCTGTGCACCAACTCCCTTGGTTCCCGTCAAGGACTGACGGGTATGGGTAGCCCATGCGGGCAAGGCACCCACGGGAAATGGTGGAGTGGGCCAGAGCGGAGAGGTGAAGGTGGGCGACTCCTGGGTGAGGGTGAGTGAGGTGTGAGTGAGGTGCGTCATCGCCCACGCGACGGTAATCAAGAATGAGAATAGGATGATGACGTAGCGGTGACCGTCGTGCCCTCTCGGCGGAACGAGAGTGCATGGCGGTCACAGCTCGCAGTGAACGAGGGCAAGTGCGAGGCAGGAGGCGAACGAAGTTCGAACACATCGCGGCACGACGTCGCATTCGTCGTGTCATGGCGTTTCGTCGTCAGGTCTGGAGGCTGGCACGCCGTTGCGCCGTTGTCGCGTTCGTTGTTGTCGTCGCATTCGTTGGTGCTGCCAGCACGCCGCATCGTCATGCCGTCACATCGGGAGGGCACGCTGGCGCCCCGTTGCGCCGTCATTGCTTCCGTGTGGGCGCCACGCCATCGTGGAGTTGTGACGTCGCGTTGTGGTGCCACCGAGGGTGGAGGCGCAGGGAGTCGATGATGAGAACGACGAGCGAAGACCGCTGCCACGTGACTCGGACCCAATACTTGGTAACTTAAATTTTACGGGTATGGGTTTACCCATCACTGGCACGATCCGCTCACTTTTACTCATTTTTTCTGACAGGTTTCGTTATAACAACCGTCGCCGATGCCGGTCAGCGCATCAAAAGGCAGTCCACCGGGTGAACCTGCAGCAACTGCTCTAGGCCATCACCCCATCACCAACCTCGCTCGCCTTCGTCCGAATCTCAGATAATGTCATCGTGACCTATCGATGTGAGCGCCTCATGTACGACTCATCAGATATAACCAGCATGGAGTCCTGTGCCCTCGTTTCAATCCGCATCAGACGCTCGACACCCAACTGGGGCACACGCAAAAAAAGTAGGTGAACGGTGTGGATGGTGAACAGGTGTACCTCCATTTGCTAAGTTAGCGTGTCTGTTCGATTTCCCATAGATCACCTCGTGTTTCTATGGCGAAAAGGCGGCTCTTCAGAGTCCATATATGTCGAGGCTGCTCTGTCGAGTCTTCGCACGTTAGCTATCCTCGGGTCCCCACCAACTACAGTACCTCAGGTGAGCCGTGATATCAACAAAAAGACGTTTTTGCCGTTTCCGACGCTGAAATCAATTATCACAAAAGTTATTTTGAACTCAAAACGATGCTTGGAACGACTCTCCCGCCTTTCCCGAACAACGTCCGTACCCACCCGCTGTTGGTCATCGACTTTGACCTTCTCAAGGCCGGCGACCCCTCCGAGATTGACCGTCTCTGGCAGGCCGCGACATCCATCGGGTTCTGGTAGTAAGTAGTGAAACTACCGATCCAGGTGCATGACGATGTCTTGATCATCATTTCCTTAGCCTCAAGAACCATGGCGCAGATAAGGAAGTCGACGGCATGTTCGACCTTGGAGCCGAGTTCATGGCCCTCCCCCTCGAAGAAAAGATGAGATCTGAGCCAGCCGATGAAGATCCATGGTTCGGGTTTGTATATCGTCATCCATGTGACCTTGATATTCACGTTAAGCGCTGACCGGTGACCGACCCACCGACTCGTTTTAGATACAAGAAAGCTGGCATGAATCCAGTAGATTCTACTGGGTGAGTCCCATCGTGTCTATATTCTCGCAGCTGTGTTGTTTGCCTGACGCAGCCACTGTTTGCGACTCAGTAAGAAACTGGACTCAGGAGAGTTCTTCAATATCTCCAAGGACGACGTGCTCGCATTTCCGGAGACCCTGCAGGCGACGTACCCAGTTCCGTGGACGGCTGCAATGCCGACTGTCTTGCGCCCGTTCGTCAGCAAGTCGCTGGAAGTCAATAATGCAATCATTCGCATCTTCAACGACAAACTAGGTTTGCCTGAGAGCACGCTCGAGCGACTGCACTCGGATGAGGAGCTCAGCTTCAGCGGAGCTCGCGTAATCAGGATCCAACCGAGGCCCGAACAAGCGGTCACAGACTCGGACCAGCCGATGCTGAGCGCACACACTGACTTTGGTTCCTTAGTGAGCCAAAATTACCCTTGATCATGATATGTATATGTGATATTCGTTGTCGGAATCTCGTCAGTCCTTTTTGCACAACAGGCTCGGCGGGTTGCAGGTCATGCCACCTGGTCATACAGAGTGGTTTTATGTCAAGGTATGCTTTGCTTGAAGCACAGGTTTCAGGGAAATACTCACATACGACGATACATGCATACAGCCTCTTCCCGGCCACGCGATCTGCAACATCGGCGACGCCCTCACCATCTTCAGTGGAGGTATCCTTCGTTCCAGCATGCATCGCGTGGTCCGGGCACCCGGTGATCAGAGCGAGTGCGAACGGTGGTCTGTCGTGTTCTTCACTCGTCCGGGAAACTCGAGGGTGCTTCGGGCGTTCACAGAAGACAGTCCTTTGATCGCGGACGCTGTGCAAAAGCGCCCCAATTATGACTTTAATCCGGACCAGACTGCGGGCGAGTGGTTCACGAGGCGCCTCAAGCACATGGACATTAAGAATAGGACGGTCAGTACATCGAGAGAGTGCAGTATGGTGCCTGTCCTGACGCGGTTGGTGATCATCAGGGACCCGAAACGTGGATGGCTGGCAAGGGTACGGAGCACACACCCACAGCAGCGTGATTGACTGAAACATGAAATTATGACTTGCACATGACCTTTCCATCCTGTATTTCTTGTACATACTAAATGATTCTCAATGGATGCTGCCCCAGCATAAAAGAACAAGCACGTCTTGATGCCGACTACTACCCAACTACAATCAAACGCTGACATCCGGCCAAATATTCCAGCCGTGTTTCTTATCCCGACGTGTTTTTCATCATAGTCGAAAGGAAAATTAAATTTACATACATACGTGTCCATAAAAAGGAAGTGATTGGCTCATGCATGTTCGCCCCAAAATTGCATGATTTACATATGTATCTGTACACCGAAAAAAAATGCCATGCTGAAACATGTCCCTGCATTACTCGATCAGACATTAACGGAAGGATCATACTTAGACGTTGATGGTGATTGGGATCTCAACACTACCAACGACAGAGTAAAGCATGCCGTTGGGACCGTTTAGGGGGTAGATGGTATCCAAAACCACTGCATAGCTGGTGTTGGCAAAGTAATTCGCGATAGGGACCTGAGATAAAAGTTTAGATTACACCTCGCGCAACGTGGAGGCACGTACGGTGACAGTGAACGAAGTAGAGTCACCGCTAGGTGCATTTTGACGAGCCAAAAGGATAGGAGGCTCATGACCGTTGTTGCCAACGGGGACCTCGATGTAGTAATCGGTGAATTCGGGGTGGATACCGAAGGTGTTGATGGCGCAACTGAAGTCGGCATTTATAGTCATGAGCTGGAGTTTGGTTATTTTAAAATGTTTAGTCAGGGCTCGTCAAGAAGGTCAGAGATTTTCGCTCACCTGGCCAGGCGAGACGGTGGTTGGGGATATACTCAAAACGCCGAATCGGGTGGCTTCGGGACAACTTTGGCGAGGGTGTGGGGATGCACCCACCAGGGCAACAGCTGACGCGATGATGGCGGCGAGAGTGAATTGCATGTCGAAGTTTGGAGTAACAAGGAGTTCGAATCGAGCCTGGAAGAGTGAAATGATATGCTGAATCCTCTGGGCCTAAATACCTTTGAGAGCACTGCATATCACAAGCGACATTTGGTTGATCATGACTCGCATGGACTGCATTCAAGTTACCGATGGGCAAAGAATGCCGCAGATACCTTGAAAAGGTGACTGGGTCCCTACCCTTAGCAAGCACAGTCTCCGGATCTTCGGAAGTGGTCAGCAGAAGGGTGTGGGGCGGCGCAAGTGGCTCACCTGAAAGTCCCAATGGTTAAGGGCGCTAACTTGGTTTTACGATGAAGAATATGAAACTTGCTCAAGCCTTCAAGTTGGGCCTCGAATATGAAGCATAACTTGAATAAAAGAAAGAGAAAGGAAGAAATCGGTCAGTGTTACCACGATCGATGCGCTCACATCCTCTGACGGTCGTTAATGACCGTCACTACGGGCCACGGTCACGGTAAGCTTAGTTGATACACTGCCCATTGCCCCGCGCAGCCACTGGAAACGTGCGTACGAGGTTTAGGAGCATTAAGTAAACGAGTCTAAAAATTAATCACCGAGCTGGCACAGTTCAATTGACAAGTATGGAGAGCGAATGGCTGCGTGGGAAATGAATGACAATCAAGTGTGGTGTGAGCATCCGAATTGCATGCTCACAACTTCATCTACAATTCGGTTCGAATGTCCAACTCATTGAGGTGTTGTGTCAATCGAATGCTCTCTGTGGATGGCGATGGCGAGGGACCGAATCCATCACGGCTACTTAGTTCTGTGGTGGTGCCACATGGTAACAAAGAAGCACACCGGGCGAGCAACCCGGAAGGAGCTCGTTCACCCGGCGGCTGGTCCGTTGGATCGTCCTCATGACGATGGCTTCGTTAATCCGAAGCTTCCTTCATCCCCACCCGCCTTCCCCCACCCATACGACTCATCAACCGCTTGGAGTGTACCACTCCCTTTGAGTGTTTGTCACAGTTGGAAATTACCTACTAGTACACGTCCCTGGAAGGGCAGCGGTCGGGGTAGCAGTAGCCCCCTGACGAGAGCTCTCGCAGGCTCGAACCCCCACGCTCGACGACGGTCGATGCGCGTACTGTCCCAAGAACGTGTCTAACACGGCCTAATCCTCGGAGAGTCACTGTGGCGCAGCAAACGAGTCCGAAACAGCCCAGGTGGCTTCTCCCTCGCACACCGACTTACCTCTGAGACCACTGCCAGCACAATCTCTTTACTGACTGTTTCTGACTACATAAATTGTTAAAGGTAACGTTATGCCAGTGCTTGCGAGTGCATGTGACTATCCGGCTGGCTGTGCTGCTATTATAATTACCGTCGCGTCTTTGCGGACCGCCTCCTCGGAGGCTGCAGCGCTGAACCGCCGAGTCACTGCATACGCGTTCATCTCGACACCATCATGTCAGCCTCCATCCCACCTCTCCTCGGCGACGGGAAAGGGAATTATAGGATATACATCATAGGAAACAGTGGTAGGTCACTTCCGCATGAACTTCTGATGTTTCCACAACCGAGAACGAGGATTCTCACTAGGGACGGGCAAGGTAGGTCACGAACGCCGATGCCTGGTCGAACCCCCGCACAGCATTACATTACCTGCCTAGACCACCCTCGGCGCCTACCTTTCCGCTAAGCTGAACGTACCTCACGTGTCTCTCGATCAAGTAGCCTGGAAGCCCGGATGGAAAAGAATGCAATCAGCGGAACTCAGAGAAAATGTCAGAGACTGGATGGCGCAACGTGACCGAGGCTGGATCATTGATGGAAATTATCGCGATCTAGGGACGCTGGTCCAGGACGAAGCGACGGACATCATATGTACGTGGAGTTCGACGATCTGTGGAGCGGGTTGGCACGCACCTTGCGTCTCGGGTTGTCCTTGCGGCTTACCGACACTCGCATTGTCGATAGGGCTCGATCCACCGCTATGCTATTACCTCCCTCGCCTCCTGTGGCGCACACTGATGCGCATTTTTCGACTCAAGTCACCGTGCGCTCGAGGATGCGAGGAGACTTGGGCGGAGATCTTTTCACGCAAGGGGGTCATCTGGTGCTGCATCACGAAGCACCCAGTGATAAGGGAAAGGTATAGGGTATGGCTTTCGCGGATGTACGTCGAGTTCGGGGGAAAGATGAGGCGTCTGGATGAATCGCGTGGCGAGCTGGCTCAGTGGAAAGACAGTCTTGCAGAGCATCTATATCTAGGACGGAAGTAGTTGTTCGTGTGTGATGCATACGGTGATTGACCATCGTTTGTTGACCACCGCTGGGTCGACGTAACGCAGAAACACGAATAATTGGAATAAGAGATATAGTCCCTTGTCCTTTCCTGGTGGTTGATCCGTGCTGTGCAACACTGATCTGCCCCCTCTGAAAAGGTAGCTGAGGAAGGGGGATTAGTACGTGAGCCAGCTCCACAAACGAAACACTCCTTATCCTTCACCATCCTGCTAGCATCCGGGTAACTGACCGGTGCCAAAAGGCGAATCAGGGGACACTTGAAAACCGAGACCGCGTGGCATTGAATGAAATGAAACGAGTCTATGAAACCGACTGTCAAGTGTAGGACTCGTAGTAGTGGGAGCTTGCCGATTTTGGTCCCAGTGAGTCGCCATTGGTCGCTGCGACGGCACAATGCATATGGAAGATGATTTATGATTTATGTACAAAAAACCCGAAACAAACTAGATGAGATTTGTGAATATTGTCCGTGTATCAAAGATTACTGCACCAACGAGTCCATGCACAAAGAATATCACTAGTAAGCTAACATGCACGAAAGGAGCGTGCTCAGACTTTGATGGTAATTGGAGCCTCGACACCACCGACAACAGAGTATGGAGTCCCGTTAGTTCCATTGACGGGGTAAGTGGTTTCCAACATCACGACATAGCTGGCGTTGGCAACGTAGTTCGCATCAGGGACCTGAATAACAACATGCAACAGTTTCAATAAGCATCATGATCAGCGCAGTACGAACGAACGCACCGTAACATTGAATGTGTCAGAGGTGCCGTTGAGTGCACCGCGACGAGCCAAAAGGATAGGAGGCTCAAAACCGTTGTTGTTAGTGGGGACCTCGATGTAGTAGTCGGTGTATTCAGGGTGGATACCGAAGTTGTTGATGGCACAATTGAAGTTAGCATTTATAGTCAAGGTCTGCCAGGTGTTTGTTTGAATTCAGCTGGAGGGCGTCACGAGAGTCGGAAAGTCTCACTCACATCACCAGCAGTGACGTTTTTCGGTGAGACAATCAATATGCCAAACCGGGTTGCTTCGGGACAGAATTGGCGAGGCTGGGGCGCAGCACCAACAAGGGCAACAGCTGAAGCGATGATGGCGGCGAGAACGATGAATTGCATTTTGAGGTCGAGATTTCAGAAACGGCTATCGAGTCGCTGCCTGGAGTGAGTTGCACGGAGAGTTAATAATGCTGCATTCACTCCGTGCTTAAATATTTCTGTCAATAGCAGTGCATGTTGGCAAGGAATGAATGTTTTATTTTTGCTAGACAGCAGCTGCTCTGGGGGGCTCATAAACGTACCTTCTCGCTTATAAATCACGGCCTTGCAACGGATTCGCCGTGAATGCGTGACGTGCGCGTGAACACGAGTCGGCAGAATGTCACTTTATGGTTCAAACAGCACAAGGTATACCTAACCTGAAAGCCCCATGAGATAGTCAGCTTGGCTTCCCAATGCGTGAGAAGAAACGTACCAATGGGCATGAACCGTAGAAAAGATGCATTTGTCCATGACGGAAGTACAGTGCCCGGTGGTGGTGGTCACTGCCTTGCTGGTAATTCCGAGTCGGACCGTCGAAGAATGAAACGAGTCATCGTATATTCTTTTACGAGGCTTACTCGCCCATCGCAACTGGCTATCATGATATCCCCGGGTTTTCGATCATAGCATCACTGGATAAAAACGAGTCATCAGTCGATGATACAGTTACCGGGAGTGGGAAACGCAAAGACGGATCGAGCTTTTGTCCTCAGCTCCCAAAGTAGCCTTCGGCTGCAGAGGACGTTCCTCTGATGAACTCCACCGCATCACATTGACATGCTCCATCCTACACCTTAGCGGGCTACTCACTGGCGGGATTTGAGTCTATGCTGATCAGGAACAAGTCAAGAAATGTGTTTGAGGAACAGGACTCGCCGTCGCATCACAGTTGCTTGACCCCAGTTCTATGTCCGAAACCATCCTCAGGCTGACACTACCGAGACAATGCCACGAAAATATAGGCCGCCTCGTCTCTGAGTGAACTGATGTGGGGGTGCGAAGGATGTGACTGACACGCCTTTTCTCGCTGTGAGCCATGCCATCATGTATAAGCCTATGAAGTTATGTGACCAGCTCAAGAGGGCCCACGATCAATTTTGCAGCGTCTGGCCTCCGTGCTACTGCTGTCACTATGCACCGTAGTCTCGTGACCAGACTGTCTACACTGAGGCTGTGAGGCGAAGGAGCTTGGCATCCTTTCCGTTGCTAGCCTTCATGATAGACTGGTGACCAGTCACGCCCAAAAGATGAAGCATGCCGTCGATAGATCTTTTGGACGTGACTGGTCACCAGTCTACCTTCATGATATCTCATGTCTCGGCGAGACTCGTGATATATATAGGGCTGGATTCATCCTGGATCAGGCACATCATTCAAGTCTTCTTACATCGAGCTTCGTACCCAAATTATGTTTACTGTAATTCTGTGTGCTTCTCGCTACGGATTGTCGCCAGACTTTCTCTGCGTATTCGCAAAGTATGGGAGAGATGGTGGTGGTTAAGAATCGAACCATTATAGGAACATTGCCTGTTTGTCTAAACGGGACTCATCATAAGGAAGGCCAAACTATTAGGTACGGACCGTATGGATGCTAGGATTTGCGATACGACACCCTCATCACGCCCAAGATATATGTACAGAGGAGAGCGCTCAACGTTTACAAAGCCGGCAGCGGTTCACAGAAACAACCTCTCCTCTATGACTTTGATCCACGCCCAATGTACACCCAACGCCAGCGCTCCCTCCCTCCTCCAAGTCACAACCTCACCAACACCTCGATCAATCAATCGTCCTTTCTCGCGGACTTGGGTCGCGGCGGCGGGGGCGGAACCATCGGAGTCGAAGATATCGATGTCGATAATGGAATGCCCGCAGGCTTGTGTCCATAGCTGTGCTCGTGTCCGTTGA
>JBBPOM010000722.1:0-19406 GCA_038091455.1 Leccinum uliginosum | reverse complement strand
CTTATTCGCGGCTTTACCGAACCGGGGGATTAAATTGGCAGCGGAACGAAGACGATCGAGTGGAATGATGTCACCAAAGTACTCCCCATTTGTTCTCTTTGCTCGTCTGAGGACATGCATGGAGGTCGTCGGATCACATCGATTTGCACCTTGGACAACGACATCAAATCGACGCACGTAGACAAGGAACTTTTTGGACCACCAAGGTCTCTGACCGTGAGAAGGAACGGGGCGCAAAATGAGTCGTAGCTCCCCTACTAAGTGGCCTATTGGACGTTCAAGTAACCAATGAATGAGACAAGTTCAAGTTCAAATTCAAAGATACTAGCTTACCTGAAAGCCCAGAATGGGGCCAGTTTTTCTCAGAATCGATGTTCACAATGACAGCGTCGAAGCGACCGTGCTTCCAAGTCTCACAAGGTGGAGAAGCACTCATTGTTTGTGCGGGATTTACTTCACAGCCCACATAGAAGGGCATTGGTTGAAGGCGGACCGTATGCCAAATGGACAAGTGAGTAAATGGAAGATCACAATCATGGGCTGATGAGCGGGGCCCATTGACCGAGTGAGCCTGGTTTGAGGTTTCGCGCTGAACGTAATCGCCGAGCGCTGCGCGCAGATCGGGGATACGGAACTTTGAAGCAATATCATCAATGGAAGCTCTATTCAATTTGGGATCCCTGGCGAGATTGATAGCCGTCCATCCACCGACGAAAGAACGAGGCGGAAAGGGAGCGGAATTGAGGGACGAAGCCGACAATTCGCGTGCCTTGGTGAAATAATTTGTAGGGGAGCGTCTCGGCTGACCGAGTCGAGCGACAGACTGGAAAAGTCGAGCGTCATCATCAAAATCATCATTTGATGCATCAGACCTGTCACTGTCATTGCCATCATTGCCATCCGCAGCACCATCTTGAACCTCCCGCAGAGACGTCGCGAGCTCAAATCTTGAGCACTTCTCAAGACGATCAAGATATCGGCAAATTTGTGGATCAATGTCGACGTTATTGCTACTCCGAGCAGGGTTCTTGATTACCAGAATGTGAGCATGCTCCGTTACGTCGGCAGTCCACTGCGACGGAACACCAGATTCCCGAACGGAAGGGACAACATTCTGGAGTAATTCCAGCTTGGGTATATACCAATTGGTGAGAACCTTCTTCTTTCCCCTTCGGCCTCCAGCTTTGATCACATGCGATTTGTATGCGTGAAAGGTCCGTAATGATGACTGTAATGCATCACAGTCACCGTCATCAAGCTCCGGAGCCTGTGCAAGGTAACAGAAATCAAGCAACGCACGGATTGCCATGACCACACCTGGAGGTGCAGAACCGGCGACGAGTGCAACAAGACACCTCTGAACATCTCGTTGAGTTCTCCCGGTTACCTTCTTAAGATGCGAAATCCCCTCTCCAAAGTGCCGAAACCCGACAGACGGCTGGAGAACGGAAAAGCGAAAGTCCAATTCTTCGGCCCCGACAATGTTGATCGCCCATCGAACGGCGTGGTCCCAGAGCTTCTTATGCCAGGCATGGAGCGGCTCCGGAGTCAGAAATCTTGAAGGGTTTGCCATGACCCAGTTGCGGAAGAACGGGAATGCAACACCGTTTAAACGGAATTCTTGCGCTGCGACAAAGTATTTCTCGAGATCGTCGGGATGCACTTGAATCTTGCGGAGCTGGTTCAAGGTATGATTTTTCGTGCGAAAGGGGTGTTGATCTGGATCGCCGAACTGTTTGTACATCGCGGTGGTGATGGGAGACGTCTTTCCCCCCACTCCCGCAAGCATACAGGCTTCCGGCAGGTCGACGATATATGACGCAAGAGGTGTGAAACAAAACCGAAGGTTTCCGAGCGGATCATTCATCATTATGCCGAAACGCGCCGCATCTTTCAGCGGTTGCAAAATGATATCGAGTGATTCATGAATGATTCGATCAGCCAAGAGGCTACGTATGCGCCGTGATTTGTGAATAAATTTTGCGATTGGAAGAAGGGCGGTCAGGAGGAAGGCATCCGATGACGACTTAAGACGAGTCGCCATGTGAATGTTTGCAAGACCGAGCAGAAGGGGATGGGCGCATCGATCGCCAACGAGCGCGGATATGTTCGTTTTGTCGGATGAGAGAATCGCCCCGAGAAGGGTGGCTCCAGAGGGTAGTCTAGCCTATTGAACGTGTTCAGTTTCGATATTCGAGGCAATAATGTGAAGCTTTACTTACCTGCATCTCCCATGCGGCATTCCCGGTCATCCACTCAGTATACACGCGAACGAGATGTTCGGCAGTGCGGTAGACACGGCGGGGAACCAGGTCGAGTTTGTCATGGAACAATGGATGATTAAATAGCGCCTCCAGGCATTTGAGCGGATCACGGTAAAAAAGTCTGACCGGTGACTTTGTAGGTACCTTGGTAGATAGGATTCGACATTGCCATTCGGGACCGCTAGGGAGCAGTTCTACCAGACCGCGGAGCTGCTGTGCTGTCCGAAAGGAAAGTCGCAGAGTCTTCACCTAAAAATTTGATGATTCGTTACAGATACAACAGATCATACAGCCAAAACACTTGCCAGTTCAAGGGACAGAAAGCTTTCCATAGCGGCCATGCTCATGCCGGATCTCGTAAGCCAAAGACCAAGCTCCCAGTCGGCACGGGATGCAAACGGATAGTAGATGTTTGTTCGACGCTCATTGGAAAATCGATCGCGGTCGAACCGCTCGAGAAAAGAAGTCTGTTGGTGTGAGAAGATCGCAGCGGCACCGGGAAAATGTTCAACCAATGGGTCGTGAGGGTGTTCAGGCGGATCTAAATCCATGTCACCCGGAGCCAAGCAGTCCACATCTGTCTCAGCAGTCGGCCTGTGGGGTGATGCGCTGTTATGATTGTGAACGTTTTCCTCGATTTCTCCTTCTTGAAGGGCTTCACCGATTTGGACTAGATTATCCACCCAACCGAAGCAGCGAGAGGTCGGCTGGTTCATGTGTCGCAGAATCGCATTGTCGGAGGGCAGTATCTTGCTACAGCTAGGGCAGCGGGGCATAAGTATTGAAGTTGATCCGGTGATTTTTTTTGTGCGTGCGAAACCTATGTAAATGGAAAGCTGGGCGCTCGGACTTCGGGCACGACTCAACGTCTGGCTTTACATAAGTATGTATACCACAGCCCTACAGGCACGGAATCTCTTAAAACAGTCCAGGAATATGTAAAGGGATCAGACAAGTATTAAGAAGATGATAAGGTAAAAGGAAGCTACTCGTCCTCTGACAACGCGCTGAGACGCTCGGGAGTATGCTTGGTGCGCTCGGTGAGAATGGTCGAACGCCTTACCTG
This sequence comes from Leccinum uliginosum, assembly GCA_038091455.1. Lineage (NCBI taxonomy): Eukaryota > Fungi > Basidiomycota > Agaricomycetes > Boletales > Boletaceae > Leccinum > Leccinum uliginosum. The sequence continues at coordinate 16,076 of JBBPOM010000722.1, read as the reverse complement.
TTCAGCTGGATCATCAGGAAATGTGGTGCAACGTGCAAGATCGGAGGAAGAGAAGGACGTACAAGAAAGCTCAAGTTTTGTGAACCCTCTCTCGACAGCGTTCTTAGAGAGAATGACCAGGCATGTGCTGGCAAGCTGGTGGGACGAGCGCTTCGTTGCTGTCAGCGTGGGGCTGTTGACCGCGATTTCGCGCACGGAACACGCAAACTGGAAGAGACATCATCAGAGTCGAGCTCTTGACCAGACTAAGGACATAACATACCTGAGGGTCTGGAAGACTAATTTCTGTTCGGGATCGTCCATACAGATCTTTAGCTCGAGAAACTTTGCGAACTGGTCGCGTGAACTGGGCTGCAAATGCATATTCTAGTGGTTTCTTTCAAAACCGTCGAGACTTTTCTCGCGGATTGGTCAGTGCTGTTTCGTTTGGTGAAGAACCTTGTGGTCCCAATCACGAATCGTCCAACTCGTGGATGTGTTGCGAGAGAGAGCTACGTGGACGTGTTAGAGTAGCCAAAGAAGTTGATGTCGGGGGGCCTCTGCACAAAATGGCCTGAGCTGTATAATAGCATATCCCAGGCCTGTCATGAGACTAAAGACGTTTTGACCCTAACGAGTATACCCTCACCGACGTCGAAACGTACCCCGTCGGGGAGAACAGCTGTCCCAAAAGTCAAAAAGGATTCCGACGAAGAAACGAACTGACGCTGTGCGCGGAGACCATCCGTCATGTTTCCTGAGTCTAAGCGATCGATCGTAATCAACAATAAGCAAGCGATGAACCCCTTAGGAACAGGTGTAATACCGGGTAAGCAATGACTAAGCTATCAACGAAAAGGGTAGTGTAGCGCAGAGACACTTTCTGCCTGTTAAACTTGGAACCGTAAAGGGAATACCATGCCTCAAAACTTAGCTGATGTCGTTACCTTGCCCCGCCCCATCTTCGCTGCCTTCTTCCACTATCCCTTCATCAACGCCGACGGTATCTCGAATTCCTATTGCGACTTTACAAAATGACACAGTCGTTGATATGGGTAACACAAACCTCTACTCAGCCGATGATGAAATACAGGAGGATCCCTTTGAACTGATGGTGAGTAGTTGTCAAGTATAGTGGTCGTTTTTTGATTATGTGACAGCCCCTCAACTACATGACCGATCCATCTGCGCCATACCTTCACTTGGAGGTTGCCCGTGCGAGGCGAGCAGTCCTGCAAGCACATATGCGTCTTGCTGCCTGCACAGTGTCCGAACACGTGTCTCGCACCCGCCTCAATCGCTTGAAAGTTCAACATTTCAGGAAGGCTCTTGAAGCGGCCAATGCCAATGTCGGTCAGTGGTGTGACAACATTCGCCACTCGGGGCAACCTCTTCATTCACCACACGTCGTCTCGCGGCGTTATCCACCTCGAAGGACTCGAAACCGCGGTACCAGTGAGTCGGAATATCTTCGTCTTTCTCGTGCACCTATTAACTATGCAACAAGATCCTCATTTGCAGCCCCCTGATGATGAATTTTTTGTAGATTTACAGTAGCTACATAGCTTTCTTTGTCCGTTTTGTTGTACTTGCAAGGATACCAGCTCGATTGACTCTGGGTACTTACTGTACAAGGTAATTGTATCGTATGTATCTCTCTCTCGATTCTGTTTATTCGAGTGCAATATTACACAGTCAAGGCCCTTCGGGCGGACCTGGACGCTGCGTAGAAGACGCGCAGTAAAATAATGATAGGAACAGAACACAATACGCAATTATGAAGCTTAAACAAAAGGGTCGAAAATCCAGCATCCGACACGCCTGATCGAATATTTTCTACTATCCACTTATCGTAGCGACGCCAGGCGCCGATCCCCGACTTTGAAACGAATCATTGAATATTTTTGTAATTTACCGAAGCTCTTTCGCGTAACGTTACAGACGGCAGAACGAAATTATGATCACGGTGGAAAGTCTCATCAGTCAATAGTCTACTACTATAGTGGAGTCCGTAACAGCGTTCGACCCGGACGCTTTCTTTGAAGCTGATTCACCAGGAAAATCCTTGGACACTGCTTCTTATACCGACAGCTCCAAATGATCTAAAACGAATCACGTGATTGTGAGAAGAAACCACTTGTTTTTTTTTGTAGGGTGACTGATTTTTGCTTTCAACGACAAAACCTCCTCTCCCTTCGTGGGAGTCGGGGACTTAAACACCAGATTCATCAGCGCTCGGAGGAATCACTGCGAAGTTGAAGCGCATCTTGGAGCAGATCGCAATGTTCCCCTTGATGTAGCCTTGACGTGCATCAACACGGAATTACTATGATGATTGAACAGGTAACTGATCGATGATCGGTGATCTTTGTAGCGCGCATCTTGCAAATCAACATACTGAGGTCGAAGAGGGAAGCATCGCGAAAAGCCTCCGCCACCCTCCGCCACTATTCGTGGGAGTCAGGGATTGCTTCGATCTCGCCACGAAACTGTTCGCGATGTCGAGATAGGTTGCCACATAATATTAAACGTCACCGAATGACCTTCATCCCAATCGAGTCAGCATCACGAGTTTGTCCGGCAAACCACCATGTTCTTCTCGCTTGGATCGCTTCGCGGCCATTCCAAAACGGTCTCGCAACGTTAGAGAACGACTGTATTGTCCAAGTTAGCTCCTGTCTCATCATCTCGGTTTATGCTTCGCAATTCCACCTCATTGGAGTCTACTTAGTTACTAGTGTTGCTCATATTAGGATACTCGCACCGATATTTCCAGCGCTAAGGACAATGAGCTGTTACTCTTGACGTTGAAGCAATTCATCGTAAACAAGGTAATCGCCGACGAAGTCACTGCGGCCGTTCATCTAATTGATTACAAAGACGGACACGTAGCTCGCGCGCGCCGTCAGTCGCACCGTGACCAAGTACTCATGCTGCGCCGTCCGGATCAGCAAGCACTGATCGACGGACGTCGCCGAACCCATTCTGGAGCTGTTCGTAACTGATATACGTGCTTTCCTTTCGTTTGAAACCTTCGTTTATTATCGTTTATCAGACTTTTCCTTCTGTACCTCTCGCCGCTGAGTCCGACAGCCGAACGCCTTCGCCTATATTCATCATCGCCGCCAAAGTAGCCCGCGGAAATTTGTCGGTCGAGGGACAACTGGCCTTCGACCTCGACATCTCTCATAGGGGCTGTTCCACAGAAACTCATACGGTTGCCTTGCTTTTGCCCCTCCGACACACCTCGCTTAACGAACGTGACGCCTACTCCTGACCTCGGAAAGCACGTTGTCGTTCACGGTGAACTGACTGGCTTCACTGGGGGCAGGTGCATCGTTTGCGTGACCGATATCGCTTTCGGGCCCGCGGGAGTGCTTCCTGCTTCGTCTCCTGAAAAGCCACCTGCGACATCACTCGGACACTTCGACTGGACATTATACATATTGTATCTAAATCACTGCTACTGTAAATATTTATTTCGCGCGATCTACACCATTCCATTGCTTCAATTTCGCAACGTCCGAAGGTTCCGAAGCTATATAAGCCAATGATTATACTAGTACTACTCGCACGCCGTCGCCACCGCACACCATCGTCTCCACGCTACAATGTTAGTATACCGTGACACATGTCAATGACGGTCGGCGTTTTCTTTCTTCTTAAAATCTCTTCTTTTTTCACTTTTCCCCGCTTTGTTCCTCGGCCTAGGTACATAGTGCCAATATATGGTCTACGTTACGGTGCTATAATATAATACTACGAGCGCTGTAGGTACATAGGCACATGTGCATATTTAGACTTATCGAAAACACCCGCCCAACGGAAAATTCGTCGGAAATGCACCGACAAAAACAAATATTGGCTATGACATAGCGGGCAGATCCGGAGTCGTGCGCCACCCGACATCGCCAGCCGCTCATTGAGTGATCTGATTTCAAAAACAAGAACAAAAACAAAAAGAGAAATCATACCATGCCTGGAATAGCTCCGAGTCGTGCAAAGAATAACTTGAAAAGTTCCTAATGGATATGTATCAAATGTACCTGGGCACCTATTGCCACACCGCACAATGCCGCCATTAAGTACTACCTATTAGCACAGTACTTACCAGTGCCGTACAGAACAAATGCGCGTGTGAAAGGGTCGGCGATATACGTAGAATGCAGAGATCTACAAATCTGCAAACTAACAGGTCGTAACAGTTCGTGCAATGTCAATGCTACGGAGCAAGAATCAGAGGAAATGCAATGCTACACAAGTATTGGACTGCTGGACCAACTGTAACAGCGCTAGAAACGCTCTCCTTGGCTGTGTCGAAGGTCAAAGGCAATAAGTGACAGTAAAACGAGAACGAATTGTGGCTGAGAAATCCATCCCACAGCCAAGACGAGAAGAGAAGGCGATAATGTACGATACAGCAGAAAGGAAAAGCAGACGGACACAAGGAGAGCAGAGACAAAAAGACCAGAGAGATTAGACACCAGACGAGAGACGATGATGAATGCGATGAGAAATCGAGAGACGAGGATGAGACGAGAGACTAGAGGGAGAAGCTAGGCAAGATTGACGAGATCGAAATTAGCAATAAGAGAGATATTACGATACTAGTCCGGAGACCCCTGGACTGAGATCCGAAAAGAAAAGCAGAAAGTCTATGTGCATTGGAACCAGAGGAACGGGAGCGGGAAGCTGGTGTGGTGTATGGGTAGGCGAACGTTTTGCCACTGGGAGGACTGTATGCAACGTCAGGGTTAGGCATCCAACGTTCATGGATCACTTCTCTGTCCGATTCATCAGAATAGGACCGCAGAATTTTTTGAGGAGAGGTAGTGGAGAAGGACAAGGTTCGAGGCTTAGAGGGTGGCACTGGAGAGGTGGGCCGGAGGCTCGAGGAACGAAGGGGAGTCTCGTGGCGGACTGCCGGAGTCATGTGTCGTGCAGGTGTGACGGGTCTGGAGCTAGGGGAGACAGAGGCGCTGCGCATGTGTTGAGACGTAAAGCGTGATATCGGTGTAGGGGTAGAAGGTGGCATAGGGGGCATAGGGGGAGCAGCGCCATATACTGAAGCACCAGACGACGAAACCGACTGACGACGGGGCTCACTAACCATGGTAGGAGCAGCAGACGAGGAGCGACTAGGCGAAATTGAGCGTGTTACAAGAAGATTTCAGCGCCATGCGACTAATCTCTGCGCGCAGAGATTGACATTCTTGTACTTTTTGGGTATAGAGGGATTGCTATGAGTCATCGTTAGTCAAAAAAAAAATAGCCGATGTACGAGGTCCATTTACCTGTCTAAAGGGAGAAAAAAAATTAGATGGAATGGAAACGATACAATGGAATGGACATACTGCTTCAGCTCAGCTTCCAACTTCGACGCGGTTAAATCCATGTCGTCCAGCTTCCCTTTCAGATTGGCCTCGACAGTCTTGGCCATTTTTGTTACTTCGGAATGAGCGAAGTGGTTAACGAGAATGGCTCTGAGCAGCGCAGCACTCAGAGCAAGAGAAGAAATCTGCAATATGCCATGGTTAGATTCATTAAAAAAAATTCACATCTGGGCAAAGGGCATGACACGGACCTGATTATCTTGTTGTTTTTCGTCATGAGTCAGCCACTAGATCTTGGAGTTCATTGTGGAGAGTGGAGACTTCCTCGACTGAGCATTTTCTAGCGGCCACGGCGGCGACCTTGTATAGTATAGTTTCTATTCAGAGCGCATCTCGAGATAGGGTTGCATTACATCAATGCGTATGGTCATGAGATGCATCCCACGCCAAACCCTGAGTTCAAATCACGACTCTTGCGAGCTCCGAGGCTTTGGTCTATTCGTGTGGTTCGCTCTGGACGAGGTGAGGCGAAAGTTTGATTAATTGCTCCAAATGACCCGCAGACGCAAAAAGCATCATCCCTTGCCAGTGCTTGGCTCTTCGTGGGGTGGCCCATCTACAATTGCAAGATCTCGCCATTTACGGGCAAAAATCCTTCTACGTGTCACAGCGACTTTCATAATGCTTTCCAGATCTTCGCCGTTTTACTCTAATCTCCGCCAGTAAATGGGAAGAACGACAGAGAAACAGATGGATACACCGCCGTAGACTATGTCAAGTAAGTACATACTATTACTTCCCGGTCCGTTAATCTCACCCGACACAGAGCTATTGTGGGGGTCCTTAACTCCGATTATCAAAAGCCGTCGTACGGTGTTGGCAATGCAACCACATTTTACCCGATCTCGGCGTTCATTACCCATCTTGTGTGGCTTGCGGGCACGCTTGTCGATGTGGACGTGATGGCTTTGACGGTGAGAATTGACACTCCACAATGGCAGTTGCCACTCTTTAAGACGTTTGTTCATCCTACAGGCGCTTGGTGTCAAGCCGATAATGGTCAGGGGTAAGCATCGAAGGCAATGAGGATCAGGGTCCGCGGTATGATGCCGACGTCGTGAGACACGCGCTAGCACGGATCCTGCCACAATAGAAATCCTCCCCTTTTGTTGTTCACGACAGTGAATTGTTCCAGATGGGCCGGCGACTGTTACTCCCGCGATTCCGTCGAAGACCATTTTACCAAACTGACTGGGAAACATCGGACTCGCCTGAGCCACAGGTGTCAAACCCAACTTATCATAGATCAGTAAATTTCTGAATTCGTACGGCATACTTACCTGTGTGTTGGCACATGTACGACAGTCACATACCTAACTTGTACATAGTATGTACGCGAGCGCCTTGATAAATGAACACTCGTCAGGGAACGAAGCAACAGTGTGCTGTGCAGTCTGGGGAAGGGAGAACACGCGGAAGCAGGCAGCTTTTCATACGAACGCTTGCTGTTCGCTAACGTATCGCGGGATCCGGATGGGCTATCGTTCTCGATGGTTTGATCTGCGATGATCATATATAGCAGCATCAGGACACTTGGTCTACGACTTGGCAACTTCAAGTTTGCGACGCGACCATCACGGGGTGCTTCATTGTCGTTCCCATTAGCACGATGGAACGCCGTGATCCGGGCCGCTGTGGCTGCGCCCTTCTTATTTTCTCTCTTCTTCTTTCGTTTTTCAGGGCTGGGCATCGGATAATGTGACGTGTTGTACGGTGTCGTTGGTGCGGCGTGCCAAGGTGAAAACGGAGGATAGTGGAAGCTCGGTGACAAGACTGAATCCCGGGACCCCGTTGCACCACGAATGCGCAAAACGAAAAGAAGACGGAAAGGAAAGGAAGGAAAGGGAAATATTGGACACAACAACATACCGGGACCGGTGAGATGCATCCCGGACAGTGATTTGAGGTGGACGCACGACGTCGCCGCGAGGAGACGCGGAGTAGAAAGAACCATGGCCCGGGAGAGACTGTTCTGTGATCATGCAACGTGCGCGTGATATGTAAAAGGCTTGAGACAAGCAATATAACCAGCCTGGAATACCGTGATATTATGCATCGCCTTCGTGCGGGCAATACTTGATCGTCCGAAGCCTAATCAATCAATCAATCAGGCTGGTAGGTTACTGTGCATGCAAATGCGCCTACAACGTAGACACGGTCGCGGTACGAACGATCGCGACCGACGGGCGTCCATACGGCAAGTCGTCGCGTTGTCGTAATTCTTAATTATTCAGAGGCTGAGTGGCCGCTCAGCGCTCAGCCTTAGTTACCGTAATGGATGACTGAATCGTGTATCAATCGAAACACTGCATGCCCCCGGGCAGCGACGGTCAGGTTCGGTTCCAAGGTCGGACTTTGAGCAGGTGATAGGATGCCGAGTCCACGTATGGATCAAACGATTCCAATAGTAGATGTGATTTCGAGAGCTCCAGTATATATTGTGATTAAATTTCAGGGCCAGAGCGCCACCGAGCTTGTCAAGCGTGGCAGAATGAATAAGCGGTTCCACTACGTTTTGTGAAGCAGGAAACACGTCAGCGAGCACGCTTTGAGAACGAAGGAAGAGCTGATTTCGAAGAAGCAAGGACAGAAGTCCCCGTTGTGATCCTTGTACCCAAATGGGGTTGATCCAAGGCTGAATAGACCGACCGAGAATGGAGAGTACTGGCAGCAGACACGCCCATCAAGTTGGGCGGTAATGACAAGTGAAGATCAAAGGAGGACCACGGCTCCGATACGTATCGAGTACGTTAATATTACGATGAACGTACCAAATCGGAGACAGTTTAATGAAGGCAATCTTATTCCCGTGCAAAGGTGACAGGAAAGAGTTGTTGCCTGGTACGGGGAAATTAAGGAGAATGAAGAGAGAGGCCATCAAGGAATTTGGTCATAGGCTTCGGATGATGGATAGTGAGCATCGGACGGCGACGGTTGGAGACGGAAGCGAGAAGAGGTGCAGCGAGCTGTGCGGAAAATCGGGATGATGGACGGACGACGGAGGGCTTCGAATACGGAGACCGCGCGATCGAGAAGAGCGAGATTGGAATTAGGTTGGATCAAGGAATTCGCGGTGATAAACAAGCAATGTGTATTAGACTCGTTGGAACGGTGAGCCGGTTGCCTCAGGGGTTGCGGAGCGGAGCTTGGATGTGAAGAGAGAGGTGTGAAGAGAGGAAGATGCGGCTGGATGACACGTGTATGAATTGGAGGATGTCCGTGGTGTCCACGGGTGTCAAAAAGGGAGTGCGTGTCAATGGGCGAGGCACAAGCGAAGATGCGGAAACGCAGAGGGATAAAACGCGAACGAGTTTGGCAGGACGGACTCGACTGCGGTGTGGTGGAGGAAGTGTGCACGAGGAGGAGGACTGGAACGTATCGAGATCTAAATGCGGCGAGACACGTGGAGGTCGGAGATAAATCTCAGGGGAGAAGTGCCGTTTACGGCAATCCGGGGTGCCACGGCGGGAAATACAAAAGGGGAACCAAAAAAGGGAAGATGGATCGGATGGGATCGCGAGCAGACATGCATGCAAGGGCGTGGAGGGAGTGATGAGGGAGCTGATTTGGGGTGGGCGGAGTGCGTGGCAGGCAGGGGTGGGTCCGGGTCTGGGTCTGGGTCGTGTGGGTAGAGGGGAGATGACAGGACGACGGACAGCCACTGGATGTCCTCTTATACGAGGGGGGTTTGTGGATGCACGGAAGACCCACTGCAAACAAGCACAGAACTACTAAGTTACTAGGTACGTGTCGTTCTCGGGGTATCGGGAAATCGGGAAATCTGGGCATGGCGAGATTCGGGTCCGTGGGAAGATACACAGATTTGCATCGTGCCAGCGGGAGCAAGTGAGATCCGTCGCCATCGGGAGATACTCACGAACAAATTCCCCTCCTCCCCTTTTTTTTTTTTCTTCTTCTTCTTCTCTCCTTGGTCTGACACCGTCGAGCAGAGATCTATCACATATCGGCGATATACCGTGTTCGTTCAACGTTATTATGCCAGTCAACTGACCCGCCCCATCGACACCGCCTCGCAAATTCAATGGCCTCCTCCTCGCATGCCCACCCGAACCGCGTCCAACAGCCAAGCCAACAGCACGTGTCACAGAGCGATTTTCGTCTCCCGCCCCTCAAGAGCCTCAATTTCAAGTATCACCCGCGCCAGCAGCACGACACACCGCCAGACTCGGCCTACGCAGCCTTCGACGTCGACCAGGACGTCGGCCCGTCCCCACCCGCCCATCCTCAGCCCGCACCAACAGCACCGACAACTAATGGCACATTTTCTGCCTTTGGTTATGCTACACCGACGCCCACAGCCGCGCCCCCGTATGTCCAGCGTCAGCCCTATGCCTTTCAAGGCCAGCCGTCCCCTCAGGCCCAGGCCCAGCAGCAGCAGCACGATCACGACACCTCTGCCTGGCAACAGCAACAGCAACCACCACCACCACCACCCCCTTCCGCCCACTCGCAGACTCCGTCGCAGGTGCATCCTGCCCAGCAGTCCTCGTCATTTGCCCGCACAACACCCCTCGTGCCCACCACCGTCGATTCGCCCGCTACCGCATCCGCGCGCACGGCATCGGCATTCCGTGCTGCTGTCCCCAAACATCGCTCGGCGACCTTTTCCGGCCAGCCGCCATCTCCGTACACTCCAAACACGTCCCATTCGTACACTACTTCGTACCCGGCCTCGTCCACCTCCCCTTCTGTGCCCTATACCCCTTACAACCACTCCCCAGCTGGATATGCCGCGAACTCGACCTCGCCCACCTTTAGCCCTTCTACTTCCCAATCTTATGGCCCTGCGTCCGCGAACGGCGCTCCTTCATATACTTCTCAGCAGCAGCCTTATCCAACCCCAACTTCCGCCTTCCCTCACCCACCTCCTTCTCCCACCCCAACGCCGACTCAGCCACCACAACCGCACCAGCACGCACACTCCTCTCCTCATTACGGCCCCCCGCCTGCTTCCTATTCTTTCGAGGATGTCAGGTCCAGCGCTCCTTACGAAAGTCAGCAAGCGGCTCCCCCTGTTCGCGGACATCCACAAGTCCAGGACTCCAGGTACGTAATCCTCAGTTCTTGTCTCCCACCCTGTCCTCACCCTCAATCGATTCGCATCTCTCAGAGACTCTCGTGTCTTGATCCCAGATCGCGCTCGTTACACACACCCACAACCCAAAGTTGCAGATGCGCGCATAGAGTCGCGTCATGAAATGTATACCCACTCTTCTGCCCCCGCCCCTGTCCCCGCGCCCACTCCCCTCGATGCGAGACACTCTCACTCGTACGAACCGCGTCAAACTTATACTCATCAACCAGATTCTACCCGAACTGCTACATCTTATACCCAAGCACAGCATGTCCCGCCGCAACCTCAGTCCGAGGTAGCTCGCCCTTACCCTCAGGAGCAACGGACGACCGCATATACGCAGGATGCAAAGTATACCCACCCCCAGCCCCACACTTCCGAGCCCGCGGCACGTCCAGGAACCAGATACTCTCAAGATTCTCCCACTCGGCACGCCTATCATTCAGATGGGCCACCACGTCACCCACACGCACAGGACTCGCGTGCTGGGTTTACCCACGCACAAGAACCGCATACAAGCAACAGAGGTGCTCACTATGTCGCAGAGACGAGGCAACCGTCTGGATACGTGTCTCAAGACGCCAGACATGGATACGCCCCTCCGGAACCCTCCGCTCCGACAGCGTCCTATGCACCCGCCGAACAGAGGCATGGTGATCCACCAGCACTAGCACCTACTCATTATGTTCCTGGTGATCAACGCCCCTCTTTTGGCGATTCACGTTCTGCTGGTGCGTATTCGGTTGGCAACACAGAGCCTTCTCGTAGCGGGTATGCCGCTCCTGATCCCGCGTCGGTCCCGCCGGTCGTGCCTTCGCAGCGCCCTCCGCCTGCCGCACCACCACCGTCACAGCACCAGCTTTCCCGACAGAACGGACAACCGCACGGCTACTCGTCAAGTTTGTCATCGTACTCCCAGCATACAATGCCCAATTATCCCGGATCTCCAGTATTGGATTCACAACATGCGTCTAATGCCGTTGCGTCGCATTCACATCCACAGTCGCAGTCTTACATTCAGCCACCGCAACCGACTCCTCATCCGTCTCATGCCTCCCAACCTTCCCATGGTCCTCCGCCATCGCACGTCTCGCATCCACCTGCTCAGGCTGTCCATTCCACACATCCAACTCAAGCGCATCCTCATTCGCAAACACAGCAGCAGATACATCATTCCGAGGGCCAGCGTCCTACATTCGTTTCCCCAGCAGATACCTTGCATGCTAGGGAGGCGAGGTTTCCCATGCACGCTATGGCCGAGGACGAACGCGAACGCGAGCGGGCACGAGAAAGGGAGAGAGAACGCGAACGAGAAAGGGAACGTGAACGCGAACGTGAAGAACGGGAGCGGGAGCGGGAAAGTCAGCGGGAGCGGGAACGCGAAAGTCAAAGAGAACGGGAAAAAGAACGCGAGCGGCTAGCTGAGCTGAGGGAGAAGGAGCTGAGGGAGAGGGAACGAGACCGAGAGAGGGAAGGCGTCGTGCATGAGGTGTTGAAGCACTGCGCGGCGCTTTACAATTTTGCCACTCGCTATGGTCAGTTACGAATTCCTCTTCTGCTCTGATTATCTTCTTGATTTCTGATCTTCTCGTGGTATACAGCGCAACTACAATCATCGACGCCTCTCGCACAACCATCTGCGGAGGAGCTCGCGGAGATGACTCACCGTGCTCAAGAAGTCGTTCGACTTCTTGAATCTTTGCGATCGCCTTCCTCGGGCAAATTAGCAAACGCATCTGCATCATCGTCGTCATCCACTTTACCCCCTGGTTCCGCGCCCCATTCGTCCATCACATCACCCGCGTTTGGTGACAGGACCAATCCTCATCCCGCACTAAATGCAGGTGCACCGATCGATCTTGACGCGCGTGCGCCCAAACGGCCCTGGGAAGAGACGCAGACCTCAAGCAACCTACCACACGTTTCCCAACTTCATCTCTCGAGCTCGCCCGGCACAGTTCCAGGGGGCGGACAAACAACTGCTGAACGAAGTGCTGCCGAGAAGGACATGGAGATCATTCGCACTAAGCGCGCGCTTACGACGAGCTTGGCGGCCGCAGCTGCGGCCGCTGGTGGTACTGGTTCTGTGGCAGGTGCGGTCGGCGGTGCGGTCGGCGGTGGCAAAGGGAAATACAGAAAGAGAAGTGTGAGCACCTTTTTTTCTGTTCTTTTTTTTTCTTTTCCGTGGATCCGAGGGCATGGCTGAATGTAATTGTAACGCTAGCGCGCCACGCCCCCCGGCAAGTGCCATTCGTGTAACATCAGAGAAACACCAGAGTGGCGGCGAGGTCCGGACGGAGCCCGGACGTTGTGTAACGCATGTGGTCTTCGTGCGTATCGTCTGTCATGCTACGCTGGCCTCGCTCATCCTCTTTCTCTCGTTTTGTCTAGATTATGCCAAGCTCGTGCGCAAACGGGACAAGGCGCTCGCTGCCGACGGCGGATCCGGAACAGCGATGCGCATAGACATGGAGATGCTCCGTGCGTCTGCGCGCGCTGCAGAAAACGAAAAGGCTGCCCGGGCGGCTGCCACCGCTTCCAATTCCGCTGGGGGGTCAGGAAGCAGTTCGAATGGGAACGGGGAGATGGACAAGATGGGCGTGCACACGAGTTCGTTTCAGATCATGCCGATGAACATGAATGTGGACGGCGAGCCTGGATCGGGGCAGGGACAAGGGAAAGGGGGTCCAGGACCGTCGCAAATGTCATCGCAATCACCGTTGCAGTCGCAAGCGCAGCAATCTCAACAGGCGCCGCCGCTGCAGACTCCACCACAACAAGGATCAACACACCACCCTCCCCCACCGCCTCCCGCCAGCTCGGGAACGCCGCATCTCGGGCCTCCGCACGGGCAGCAAGTACCTGGTGGGCACGGCGCGTCTTCTTCGCAGGGACCACCTGGTCATTATTCCCAGCACGCAGCGCACTCTCACTCGCATGCACACGCTCATGGGCCTACGACGCGGACTCATCACGCGTCTGGTCCTCCTCCGCCTCCGTGGGCTACGGCTGGTAAGACGTATACGCAAGAGATGCACCAACAGCAGTCATTTTTGAGGACGTCGCATTCGGTGTCTAGTGGTGCTTCGCCACCGTGAACGTGTATGTTTTTTTTTGTAGGGCATGCTTTGCATCTTTGTTTTGTTGTTTGTCTTGCCACGCGTTCCAGTACGGGTGTACCCCCACTAATGTATGAATTTTGTAGATAATGCGCCATCGACATACTTGTTTGTTTTCTTCATCTTCTTTACTACTATCAGTGTCTTGGATCTTTGTACGTGCGTGGGGTTGAGATCTAGAACTTGCAATCGGTCTGTTGAAAATCGAACATCATTAATTCATTGACAGTCTGTCGTGCCGCGCCCCGCCCCGCCCCGAGCCGGGACCCGTCGCGTCCCGATGAGAGATAGGTGTCATTTGATGATATGTCGATATGTCGATATATGTCGATTTGAATCGTCTGCTGCATGAATTCATCACATCGATCACGATATTACGGAAAGTTGCTTGTAATTGGTAGATTAGATTAGATTAGAGATTACGATCGTGATTGATCGGGTTCTGCCGCGGACGATAACACACTCACCTTCGGACATCTCCATCCCGTCGATCACCGGGACATGTTTTGGGGTTGGATATGTATAGGATCGATCAGTTCGGGACTGGAAATATGAATATGAATTTCAGTCTGATGGGCCTTGTGGCTATCCATCTATCCATCCATCTGTCGGACAATCTGCATATCTTTTTTGCCATCTATCACGTCGTGTCATGACCTGGATCGTCGGATAGATCATCTCTCGTGCGACAAGGGTAAGCTCCGTATGCAATGTTCCCGAATCATACCGATTTAATCTTGTAACTGTATTTTCGTCGCCTTGTCGTTCGCCATGATGCTCTTGCCCTTTGTGATAGAGATTTCCCTATTTATAGGTCTTTGTCAAGCCCCGTTATATACGTTAGTATGTAGTAGTTGCTACTACACGCTCTCAACTATCGTAAATCCTCTCTCCTGGAACTGGGCAGGATCCAAGTCCTTGTATACACAAGTCAAGTCATCGGGACACACTATCGAATCAAACTCATCGTTGTCATCAAACAGGAATGTGTTCCCCCCCTCTCGTACACTGATCTGCCAATTCGCGGGCTAACCGTCGACCCGGTCGCTGCGCCGTATCGTTAATCCGAGTCCGCTGGAATCCCGCCGCCAGATCGAGATGCAGAATGCTATGCATATCTATGCTGTGCGTTGAGCTCTGGACCCACGCCTAGGGAGTCCCGGATGGAGGAAATTCCCGAGAAAACACTGTAAAATGGAGACGCGTCGGAACGGAACACCACCTCGAGTAAACGCGCGTCGCGAACGAACACCGGCGCCTTTAGAAAGAACGTTGAATTGTTTTCATGTTCATCATATTAGCTGGATCTCGAAACGAGATCTGAGAAGACAGACAGACGAGCAAGTTAGTCGGACCACAGTGGGGAGACACGGTGTGGGAGGAGGTGTGTTTCCACGATGAACGCGGAAGAACGAAGCAATTCCAATAGGGTCACGTCCGGGCCGCCATACCCACTGCCCAGTCTCCAGTCTCGTCTCACAGCCGAGTCTGAATCATTCCACTGATTTCCCGGTCGCGTTGCGTTGGGGACGGGGCGTGTTTTGAGTCTTGTTTTCTCGTCATCACCGGGTTTCGAGGGTACGATACTTGAGCTTTCACTTGGAGGTCCATTCACATTCCCACATTTGATTGGCTGTTTGAATTGATTTATTTGGTAGAACTCGCTTTCGCGAGGTGTGAGCTTGTGACGCGAGCTCACTATCATCATCGTCGTCAGTTGTGTAACACACACGAAACCCCATTGAACAAGCGCTGAGTCAGATGGATTGAGGGACAGAGTGGGCTGGATTGGGCTCATCCTCGGACGTCGGGAAGGTGTTTAGAGATATTGATCAGGCGAGGAGCGAGTGCGGGGAAAGTAGGAGGTCCCACTGCGAAGTTCATGAGGTCGTCGACTCGGCGTGCTACCAAACTCCGTCCCAGGTCAGCGATGCAGGCGCACAGCCTATCCACGGAATGGGCACTGTATCGGGAAATCCTGTCACGGTTCGATCGAGCGAAAAACGACTGGCAACACACGACGTATTCGATGAAAACACAACATCTGCACGCTGCCCACGAGAAGAAGAAAAACGCGTTGAGGGGGTACTACCGTACGTGACGGATAGTAATCAATAACCATCAATGCGAACGAACACGAGGGAGTTCCGCGACGCACCCGTCCGCCTGGAGAACAAGAAAGGTAAAGGCCCAGGCTCTGGCGCCATGGTCAAATTCCACTCAGGTGCATAGCATGCCGAAGGAACGCCACGATGTACGGAATGTTGCTTCGGATAACACACGCCAGGCCGCAAACTTGGAACCTGAAACCTAGTTCCTGGGGCCGCGAACAAAAGTTTCAGCCCCAGACGCAAACGGAATGCGGTGAGGCAAACTTGAGTTGGACGGAGCAGACCGACCTGAACTTAATCTAAACGTTCTCACAGTGTGTTCATTTTGATGGGTTGTATCCCGGAGGTTACTAGATAGACAAACGAATCAGGTTTCATC
>JBBPOM010000721.1:0-19424 GCA_038091455.1 Leccinum uliginosum | reverse complement strand
CACAAAGCCCGATTTTTTGTCGATATCGGACACGGGGAGAACGTCGGGTAGAGCTGCACCGTCCCCAGCCGTGATAGGTGAGGTGTAGGGCACGAGCTTGTATATGTACGTCGGGTTGTCTTCGCTGGCAGTATCTGGCGTCGACGTGGTACGGGTGATTGATGTGAGATCTCTCTGGTTGAGGGAGGGAAACGAGAGAAAGAAAAAGGAAGAAAGTCTTAGGCCAATCCAGAATAGAAATCTCATTCACTAACCCGCACTTCAGCGGATTCATCTGTCAACACCGCCTTTACACCACCACTCTCCGTACGTCCGCCGTCTCGCGCACGCGCGTGATTCATCCGTTTCTCGTAATTCCCTGCCTCATCAAGCGTGGAAACTGTCCTCCGTCGACCGCGGGAACGGGAAGTGCCCCTCAGGCGTCATAGGAGACGAGGGTGCATTGACCATCGGTACATTCGCCCTTTTCGATTTCCTGCCTTTTTTACCCTTCCTGCTGGTCCTGCTCCCCGTGGACTCTGTCGATTTGGCCTTGGCCATCGGCGGGGCGTATGGGCGTTCGACCGACTGGGCAAGCGGCGTGGGCATCGACGGATCTACCCAATCATCTTCGTCCTCCTCGTCTGCGTCAATCTCTTCAAAGTAATCGTTCTTGGAAAAATCATTGAGACCGTCTTCGTGTTTATCGACCTCGAACATCGAGTTCGGACCAGGAGTCATGGGGCCCATGGGATCTTCCTCCGTATCGCCCTCGGAACCTTTCCTTCCGCCCTTGACGCTGCTACGCACGGGGGAAATGGATGCTGGCCGCGTGTCAAAGAATTGGTCTTCACCTTCGCATCTGCGCACCGGCTGAATTCATCCGAGTCAGACGGCCATGAGGGGAGCTTGTCTTGGATGGTGAACATCATCTTGTATGTTGTATTGAGCTGATGCATGTCAAATGCAGGTCAGACCATCGATAATAAGAAAAGATTACAATGCAGACCAAGTCTTCTTCTTCGATTCCGAGCTCGCGGGGATCTAGTTCAGCACCGTTGAAGTGAGGAGTCGGTGAGGCTGGCATACTTGCAATTTGCCAGCGCGACAGGTGTTGTGACGAGGAGGAGGAGGTGCTCGAATCCGTTGAGAGTTGGTGTTGTAGAGGGGATGGAGACATGGGTGCGTGGTATGAGAACGTAGACGAACCTGTCCTTACGGACGACGGAGACGTGGGGGCGCGATGATGATGGGAAGACGTTGACTGTGCACCGGGAGAACGCGTTGCTGCGCGCCGATCTGATGCGTTTTCGGGTGTGGTCTCGCGCGTGCGAACGGTAGGATAGTCATGTACAGATGAAGGGGGTGCGGGACGGAGGGGAACCGTCGCACGTGCGTGGTGGGATCGAGGTAGAAGATATTATCAGCCTGAGCGCCCATGAAGTAGTAGGAAGACGAGGGGCGCCCTCCCGCGATGCCGACGGATTGAGGGAATGTATACAGTGCCTGCGAGAATTGATTCAGATCACAGTTGGGGATGGAAAGGACGGCGCTTACTTTGATGGGCTCGTAGTAAATAGGATTAACGCCGTCGATGCCCAGACGAATGCCAATCAACACAAGCACTGCTTGACTGCCCCACGACGATCTCACGTGCCGGCGTGGAGAACCGACGTGGGGGTTGGAAGCTGCATATACATCAGACTGATACACTACCCCGTCTGCGGCAATAGCCACCCCGAGGCCAGCTTCGGGGAAGGCATATACAAGGGTTCTGTGGCGGGTGCTGAGGATGCTGCGGATAAAATCGCGAGACGGGATTCTTACTTGATTGCACCAGCGGCTGTGCTGGGACCGAACCACTGACCGACGTCCTTTCCGAGGTTTTCACCAGCGAGAGCCATGCGGTGAACGCTAAACGGAGATTGAGGTAACGGGGAATCGAGGAACCAGGTTAGAATCGAGGCCGCCGCCATTCTGGGATAGGGTGCAATTGAGCAAATGGACGACGTGGTATGGAATGAAAAACATGTGCTTACCTCTGCCGAGGTATGGATGAAGAAGGGCATTGGCGAGTAATGATTGACCTGTGCGCAGCATGCAGCCCCAACCAGCATCGCTCGTCCAGCCCTTGTCGCCTGAGCCTGGCCAGTTCCACTTTCTGGTGCGGGGGCTACAGGAAATTGCAAGCTGGGCACCGGAGGCCAAATCGGCGTCGAGGGACGAGAGATTAGAGTCTCTGAACTGGCTGCGATAGGTGAGCCATATGCGAGAGGTGAAATCGGCGCAATAGGCGGGTGGCCAGTTTGCCGCGGGGTTCTTTGCAGAGGATTGCTGAGAGTGGGAGACTTCAGAGAGGGTGGCGGAAGAGGACGGGTTTGAGCGGAAGGAGGGAGTGCGGCGAGAGTCAGTTGATGAACGGCGCGCGAGAGTGAGTAGTGGGGGAGGTTCATAGGAGTCATGGGGCCCATAGGATCTTCCTCCGTATCGCCCTCAGAACCTTTCCTTCCGCCCTTGACGCTGCTACGCACGGGAGAAATGGATGCTGGCCGCGTGTCAAAGGATTGGTTTTCACCGTCGCGTCTGCGCACCGGCCGTCCATCTGGGCCTTCGCTGTCGACCACTTCGACATCGTCATCTTCCTCGGGGTCCATATCCATTTCCTCGGGATCAGAGATGGACTCGAGACCC
Source organism: Leccinum uliginosum (assembly GCA_038091455.1). Lineage (NCBI taxonomy): Eukaryota > Fungi > Basidiomycota > Agaricomycetes > Boletales > Boletaceae > Leccinum > Leccinum uliginosum. The sequence goes on along the minus strand of JBBPOM010000721.1, from coordinate 16,754 downwards.
ATGAATTCATCCGAGTCAGACGGCCATGAGGGGGGCTCATCTTGGATGGTGAACATCGTCTTGTACTTTGTATTGAGCTGATGATGTCAAATGCAGGTCAGACCATCGATAACAAAAAAAGATTACAATGCAGACCTCGTTGACGCGCCGTCTCAGATCGATCTAATCCTTTTCTTCCTTGCACAGAAAGCCAATGAGCATGCTGGGATCAAGACCACTGAGTGGCATCTTGCGGACACGATCGCAGTGAAAGTCGCAGATGCGCTATCTGCTCCCAACTACCCCTCGCGCCTTTGGGGTTTCGTCTCGTTTCGTGTCGCGGACGCAGAGGACGGGTCATCCGGCCCCGGCGTGACACACGGCGGGCGCCAAAGGTTAAAGTAAATGAACAATAACGAGGGAGGGCCTCGAAAGACGGCAATGGGCAAGGAGCCCAGTGCCAAAGGGAAGTAGCCCGACTGGGGGTCCTCAAAGGAGGCAAACGTGTTGCGTTCTTGTGTCGCATGTATCCTCCTCCACCCGACTTTCCCCCGCTCCGCTCTGATACGCCTTCGTCGCCGTCATCGCCGTCAACGAACGACATGGTCCCTGGACGCTAGAACCGACATACCTCTAGTAACCGCGCGATCTCGCGCATGTGTGCGTGTACCGTCGGACGACATCCGTGACGACGGCGGATTTGTCGTCGTTGAAGGTTCGAGTTCGTACGCGCAAAGTGGTGTCCATTACCGTCCGAGGGTGAGAGGATCGGTTGGTCTGTTCTGCTTCTTCTATACGGTCCGTAGTTCTAGGGTGTTATATTGTGTGACGTAGTGCTCTGCCACTCCGTCCAAGTCTTCCTCTTCGATTCCGAGCTCGCGGGGATCTAGTTCAGCACCGTTGAAGTGAGGAGTCGGTGAGGCTGGCATACTGGCAATTTGCCAGCGCGATAGGTGTTGTGATGAGGAAGAGGCGCTCGAATCCGTTGAGAGTTGGTGTTGTAGAGTGCGGGGTCGTCGTCGACGTTGTGGGTAAGGGAGCGTGTGTGCGGCAGTGTGTCAGCGACTCACCGTGTGTCCGGCGTTGCGTCGTCATCGTGGTGGTCGTGGTCGTGACTGCGTTGTCCGTTGTCGCCGTCGCCGTCCACGTTTGAGTATCTGGGAGCGGAAAAAAAAGGAAACGAAAAAAGAATAAATAAGAAAAAACACTCGGTTACCCTTGCCTAGCTCTACGCCGGTACTACGGCTCTTCTTTGCAACAGATCTCCACAGATCTACAGCTCACTTAAAATATACCACAATTGTCCAACTTCATCAATTATCCAATATCTATGTAAGCATCTACAGAACGTGAACACTACTAGGAAGATATCTCGCCCATGGGGGCAAGAGCAAACTCAATTTCATCGCCACGCATATTCTTCCCGGTAGGCTTAGAGATACCCTGCCTATGATAAGATTAAGTGTTATCCCGAAGACAAATTAATAAATTTGACGTACTTAGCACGTTTGCCCCACTTCTCGAGCTGTTTGGCGAGCAAAGGGCCACCTACTTTATGACGCGAAACCTCACCCATCATGGCATAGAATTGCTCATAATCATGTTGCTCGATGTGACAGGCAGCATCCTTGAGAATGTTGCCATGCCTCTCGAGACAACGTAGAGCTGCCTTAACCTGGAAGGAAATATGAGTACCTTCAAGATATAGAACAGATGATAGTATACCCCAGATGCAATTAGCACGATGGCACATTCGGGGATGCCATGCTTGAACGGCTCAGTCGAGCCGAGCAGCTTCTGGCTTGCGCCATAATACACCAGCACAGATATACGGAAGAGTGCCTTATGGGCGAAATTTAACTCGATACCCTTACCAACATCAGTACACACAACCGTAGACAGAACGAATAAGATACCTCTTCATTACGAGGTCCCCGAAGGAACTGAGCACCTCGAATCAAATCTGATGCTTGTGTTCTGACCCATTTGAGTGACTCGTTGTCACTGAGATGCGACGGCGGCTTTAGTTTGTAGAGGTCGACGACCTCACGAAAGCATATTTTCTTGATCTCGCAACGGAAAGTCGAACCATCATTGTAAATCTATCACACATCATTAGCCTGCCATCGTCAGAAACAAAAAACTTGCAAGCGTATAAAGTTCTTGTTCGTATCGGGGAAACACCTTGCCTTCGACCTTTATCCGGAGTCGCTTGTAGTGCTTGAGGATCTGTTGGATGATGCCCGAGATTATACCTTGTTTTGCATCATGAATATCAGGGAACGCATCACGAGTGGCCAAGTAGACACGGAACTCGATCTTTGCGCGATCGATCAACCGCTTCCACACAACTGGCCAGAACCCGCGTTTCTCCGCCGGCTTGTGTCGTAGTGGAGGTAGGTCGACATCCGTTTCCGAAGATGTATCGTTGTTGACAGAGCGAGGCCCGTTGTGCCGGTGATTTCTCGAACGTTCGAGCTGACTTTGGGCTGGAGGGCGTGGCGCACGGTTGCGTTGGTGGTGGCGGGTGAGAACGTCGTATTCGGAGTCCGGCTCATGATCCGATTGACGATTGTTCCGGTTTCTGCCTTCACGACGATTTGATTGCCTTGCCGGTCCCTCGCGTTGCGCAGCTGAATCGCTAAGCAATGAACCGACAGATAATGAATGATAAAACAACTTACGAGCGTTTTCAGAACGTTCTTTCTCACCTCTCGTATGCCTTGATTTTGACTTGCGAATTCGAGCAGAAGCCTGTGTGATATCTTCTTGACGTACCCCAAGAAGTATACAAGAAGACGACGAACCTTATGAGTGTGCCTAAGGCGAGAGTGTTGTATCTCTTGACGGCGCCGGCCAGTGACTGTGGCGGCACTGGCGGGTGGTGGTGACTCCTCGTCACTGCCCACGTTCGATTCAATCTCTGGAAAACGAAGTGATGAGCAGATGCCAATATATTATATTGTAACATACATACCAGAAGACGCAGCAGCGAATATACTGCGTCTATTGAGCCGCTGTGCAGATGCTTCGTCTCCACTGGCCCCATCCACGTTCATTTTACCCAACTCGTCTTCGGATGGATCTGTGTGTTCCGCGAATGCCCCGTTTTCTTCATCGTCATCGCGTTCCTCGCCATCAGACCGGGTGTCCTTGCTAACATCGCGGTTCTCATCGCCATAGCGTTCCTCCTTGTCAACATAAGCTTCATCGAAAGAACGTTCGTCGTCGTCGTCGTCGTTGTCGTTGTCGTTGTCGTTGTCGTCATCGTCGTTGTCGTCGTTGTCGTTGTCGTTGTCGTCGTCGTCATCGTCGTTGGCACGTTCTTCTTTATTGTTGGGACCATTCTCGTCGGAGATTTGACTCCTCTCTGTGTCGACAGTAGTCTCGACGTCAACAAAAGAACTGACTTGAACTCACTCAGCAAAACTCTTGACTGTTTTGTTTTCTCTTCGTCCGTGTCATACAATTGATCGTCCGATTGACCACCACCTCGAGACGGTCCGCTGTCATTGATCCTGATATCATTGCCGCACCAAATACAATAAAGTAGCGTATGACTTACCCATTGCCCTGGCTCGGACGGTTCACCTGTGAGACGACTTGCCTGTATCCGAAGCGAGAGGTCGACTTGCTGGCTACTTGAAACGTTGGTTTGGGAGCAAACCTATTGGTGATTGTGATTGAACTCTACCGTGAACTTGTAATCAGCAGATAAAAATTTCTGATACTTGAGAACTCACCGCAACCGTTGATACGGCATCGTTCTTCCAGTTGGGTTGTGTCTTGGCACTGTGCTTACGTCGCTTGTGTGGAGAGGTCCGCGGGGCCATGGGGTTGACAACTTCGCTGGAAGGCACGTGGACGCCATCATTACGCGCACGCTTGGGAATGCGAGTAATGGCGTCAGAACACTTTTCTAGCTGCCGAACGCACCCGCCTTTTCCTGCTCCAGTCCTCTTGGGGCGTGGGCCCGGGGGCAGAGGTTCGAGCTCTGGCTCAACGGTTGGCTGCGGATTACTAGCATCCACGACCTTCCGCATTGCTATGTCAAATCGAGCGAGTAGAAATCATTGAAACTGACATGAAAGCTTTTATTTGCCATCATTTGAAATTCCGATACAACCCGATAAGGCAATACCGATTGGGGAGCCGCGCCACTGACGAGACGAGTCTCGGGAGACGTCTATCATCGATATCATCGTTCATCAATCATAAAGCATGTCCTACGACAATGTTATTAAGTAGAAAGCACGGCCGCACTTCGTCGGCAAATACGTCGTTTACAATCGTTCATTTTTAAGTCATTTCACTCGTCAATTATCGACACAAACAAAAGGTTCGAGCTGTGGGCGACGAATGGCTGGAGCTCTTATGTCACGTTCGACATGGCAATTGTCGTGCGCAACACATCCAGATGGGCCGACGCTCTCTGATTATAACGAATCCAGCATGCCTAGCTACGGACTTCTCATCATATCCTTGGAATGATGCAGTTTTAATCACCCCGCCATTCCATTCGACGATATTCCTCCGGCAAAACCCGACGTGAGGGAGACGGCGAGCGCGGAAGATGGAAGAATTCGTTAGATCAGTAAGTTACGGCCAAACCACGTTACGAACGAATAACACTGAAATTCGTGAGAAATTAGAATGTGAATCCTCGCCGTAATACCGAACGTTGACCTGAAAAACCTTGAGTACGCGGGCATACCAATACGGATGGCGGTTCGCGTCCGTCTCATGTGAAAGTACCATAACGTCCGCGCGCGTACGAGGATTGATAAGTTACGTCCTGCTCACGTCGTAGGTCGTAGGTCGTGTAGTTTACCGAAAGCTTCTTGTGTTCATACATTGCATTGCGTACGATAATGACGCGATCTCGCTCGGCGTCGGTGAAGGCGATGCCCTCGCCGTCCCATTCACCTGGACGACGAATGCGTTGGAGCAGATGGTCTTTAAGATTATCAAGAAGGTCCTATCAATGTTCAACCTTCACGATTGCAGCTTTACGTACCTCAGTCGCTCTGTCTCCCTGTAGAGATCCGAGGCCAGATCGTTATGTCAATCGGTGACTGTTGGGACTCGGCGATATTGTAGTGCTCCAAGGGTGACATTTTCTGTTGTGTCGTCCGTCGAGCTGTGTGCTCTGTGTTCCCATCCCCTCCATGACCCAACACTGTCACCTCCTTCTCGATATCCTTCAGCATCAGGGCAAAGAAGTCTCGCGCCTCGAGCTTACTCATAGTCGCGGCGCGACTCGCTTCGGGACAAACGCAAGCTTACATAAGTATCATGTAATCAAACAGAAACATAGTATCAGCCTATTCAAGTCATACCCATACGTATCATATCTGTCTCGAGCTCTAGAATTCATGGGCCCACGGACTCCCAAACACATGAAATTCTATGTGGATAGTGTAAAAATGAAAGTTATGATTGATGAAATCAAATTTGAACGTACTTGTCACATCAAAACGTTACCCACCAACATGAGCTCGTTTGCGAGATGCGGATGATGACCCAACTATGTCTGTGGGTCCGGAATCGTCATCCGACTCAGAAGGGGCCCGCGAGCGTTTGGGCAGACTGCCATGCCACTTGGCATAGCGGTGCCTAGAGATCCCTATGACTGCTTCTTCGAGAGCAGCAGTAACTTCGTTCCAATTGAACAATGGTTCGGGAGGGGACCAGTCCCGGATTGTCTTCAGCCAATTTTGAACCCCTTGCTTTTGCAGGGACAGGCTGGCTTCGTCGGATAGTGGACCGCTCGATGCGGCGCACAAGTGGGGAGCAGCAGAAGTGCTTGATGGGGGTGAGTCGGGAGCATCGGGAGTGCTCGATGGGGGCGAGTGGGGAGTAGCGATTCTTTGGGCGTAAGTGGAAGCAAGCGCTTTCACTGCGAGCATCATCTTCCCGAGTAGATTATCGACAGCTGAAGTCGATCGTTGGGGATGGAGGATCTAAAGATAGTGAGCGATGGTTCAAAGCTCACATACAGAAGAATACGTACCCCTTCAGCGTATACATTGCTATCGTGATTGTCGAGATCGATTGGCGTGTCTGCGTCAGAGTCACGCATCCAAACAAAGAGATCAACGGATGCGACATCGAGCAATTGAACACCTTTATAGCTTGCTGACAAGCTGTTGTCGCGGCCGAAGAAAGGTAGCCACCTCTCTTCTGAGACCAGCTCACCGATATGAGCTTCTGCGATAGTCGATTTCGCAGACGGAAGGGGATGTCGAACCTCGGAAATCTTGATCATCATAGCCCCGATCGTATTCGGGTGATCAGCGATCAGGTTCCTCAGTTTTTCCTTCGCATGAACCTCGGTCTCCGTGAAGGCACATTCGATAAAAAGAAACTGGCGAGGGATTTTCAGGTAGGGGTCGTCCCCACCCCCACCCGATATCGTCAGGTGTATGTCCGGAATCATGTTACCACTCTTTCCTCGAACGAGCGTATTGTGGTGGTATCTGATCTTGACATTGTAGTCGCCAAATAGAAGGGGCATGGAGGTGACAGCGGACTTGAGGCTGAAGCCGATGTGTTCGAGAGGTGCTTCGTGCATATCACTAGGCATGGTGACAATGAACTTTTGGAGGTCGTGGAAATAAGCGGCCCTAATCATCCAGAACGGTTGATATGCGGTAACCTACGAGGTAACTTTGACTTACCGAGCTCCAACCCATTCAAGTTCATCCTCTTGTTTTCGCTCAATGTAAGCATATTCACGAGCGTTAATGCCCTCGAACATCGTCTATAACATTAATCCAATTACTTGTACATGAGTGGACTTGGGCTAATTTGACGTAGAGATTGTTACCAAATTGTCCAAGGACTGTGTGTCTGCTGAATTTTGCAGGCGTTGAATCTCTTTGAGTATGCTGTCACACCTCGCTGGTGATATCAATGATGTCATCAATGCCTTTCTAGCCTATAGAATAGTCAAGGTGCCTACCGAGATCCGGCTCTCTCTCGTCCCCTGGGATTATTTTCGAGCTGTTTGATGAGAACCCCAAGGTTAGAGGCAATTCGTGGATCGCCGGGGGTGTGGGGGAGGCTTCCGGAGAGGCAAGGCGGCGATCATGACGAGCGGAAGTCTTTTTAGCCTGACAGAGGCTAGGAGGAGGCGTGGTGTGATTTAGGCGCTTGCTGGAGTAACTTGATTCGTCGATAGCGGGGAGTATGGGAGCTTCCGGAGAGATATGGCGTCGATCGTAACGAACGGAAGGCTTTTCAGGCAGGCGGAGGCTAGGAGGAGGAGGGGTATGATTTAGGCGCCTGATGGAGTAGCTTGACGTGCCAGTGAAGTAGCTAGTAGGGGTAGCGCTCGCGCTGCTAGCCTGGGACCATTGGTGTGAATGGTTAGCAGACCAATCGAGACAAGTGTGTGTGGCATCGTAGAAAGGCATAGTTTCTTCGTGGTCTTGGGGTCGAGAGTCGAGCCTGATATCTACCCACAGCTGCTTCAGATGAGTCCACACAACTCGCATTACAAAGCAAACCATATATATACAGCAGCAAGGCGGTCGCGCTACTTGATGCGCTGGTAGATCAATCGAGATCAGTAAAAAGCATGGTTGCGAGGTATTAGGCTGATTGGCAACGGTTTGTTGTCACAATCCTCGCATTACAAAGCAGACCATATACGGCGGAAACTAGGCCGACTGTACTGTTGAGGGTCTGAATGAGCTGAGGCTTGGTGTGGGATTGCTCGGAAATAGTTCGGGAAAGATTTTGGGACAACAAGTTCTATGGGAAATAGTAAGTTTATCAGCTTGACTCATTGCTGAGGCCTGAGGGGTTTGAATGAGCTGAGGCTTCGTGCGGGGTTGCTCGAAAATAGTTCGGGAAAGGTTTTGGGACAACAAGTTTTATAGGAAACAGTAACGGCTCAACTTGCACAAATTTATGTCACATGAAAGTATGTACAAGTCCAATAGCATCACTACTACTACTAGGTACGAGCAGCCTCGAATGTTGAGCATTGAAACAAGGAGGAAAATGGTAGATATACTCGACGTTGATTGGAACATTTGTGTCAATGCGGGCCGCCGCCGTCTGTACATGTGAGGCTTGAGCATTTACCGAGGACGTGATTGAACGAATAAACGAACCTAAACGTTGGGCAATTTTCGTTTCTTCGTGGGCGATACCACCGACTCTGTTGAATCAGGTGTTGTGCTGAAAGTTGCAACTTCAAACCCTCGTTCTTCGACAGAATGACGAACATTTCCCAATCCCTGGTTTGCAACTTTTACCTGCCTCCCCACTTGGTCGGCGAGTTCTTGGTATAACTGACCCAAAATGGCATGTTCTTCTGCAAGGTACAAAGCGAGGCGATGTTCTGCTTGGACTACCTTCTTACGCACGCCCGCAGCCGCTATCCGGATCGATGCCTCCTTCTGGGAATTGATGGCTGGTAAAAGATTTCAACATGCAAACGTCCGGTGAGCACATACAATTCAACACTTACATATCACGTCTTTGGAATCAGAGCTTGAATTAGGTGCACAGAAGGTTGAAGGCAGGCAAGTGAAGACAGTCGGAAGCTTAGATTGTGAAATTGTAGCGGGATTCGAGCCGTTCGATAGGAAGGTATGTCGCGACCCAGAGTCCAAGTCACATTCGGCCATATCTGACTCAGAACCATGGCTAGTAGTGGCATCGTCCGAAGTTCCATCGATCTCGAACCGAGTAGTAGGTATATTGGGAGTCTGGAATTTGATCTGCAGGAGCCGTTCAAAGGAGACAGGGGATGAAGCAGAGGGGAGTTTTGGAAGACTAAGAGGTAGTCGACGGACCGAGTGAGATATCTGTGGCGGCGTGTGGATACGCTTGTGAGATAGGCATTGCATAGATTGTGCCCGCCTGCCCCCTTTCCGCATGGTACAAAGCCTGAGCGATCGGGAATCGGGAATTGAGTATATGAACGTTAACACGGTGTTACAAGTTAAGTTATGTGTAGTTATGTAAAGTGACGCTCGACAATTTTCTTACTTCTTCTTAAGGCAACCTCAATGCAACACGACGAGGCATATTGTCCCCGGTGCGGGAAGGCCTTCGAGAATGGACTTCAGCTCCAAAGACACATGAATCAACCGCGAGCTAAGTGCCATAATCAGCGCACGGTTTTTGTCGATCCAGTGGACCTTCTGGGGCACTTCGCTCGATCTGATTCCAGTACTCCGAGTCCCGACTCGGACGTCGACATGGAACTTGAACACGTCTATTGGCAGCAAAGATCCGACACACCTTACAGCAAGGAATCAAATTCGGACCATTCAAGAGACGGCAGTATGGAAAGCATTGGCCAGGCTGGGGATGCTCCAGTCCGCGACCATTTTCCGGGGGCAGCCAGGATTGTGGACCAGAACGGCATCAAATTCCTGGATACCTTCGATGAAGACGTATATTCAGAAATCCGAAACTCGGACAATCTGTACTATCCATTTGCCAATCGTGTTGAATGGGAATTAGCAGAGTATTTGCTCACGTCCGAACTAAGTATGGCGGCGATTGATCGTTTTTTATCCTTGACGTTGGTGAGTTTCACTTTCTTGCAAGCGACACTTCAAGTTCCCTTGTAACCATGATTATTATAGGTTAAACGACTTCAACTTTCATTCCAAACTGCGACGAAGCTCCGTGGACTTGCGGAAATCCTACCCAAAACCCCTCCGTGGAAGTGTCGTCGGATTGCCACCTCGCACGACACGAAAAGAGCCGTGAGGCTATTTTATAGGGACACTGTAGAATGTTTACAGACACTCCTCAACAATCCTCTCTTCGCGAACGCGATCGACTTTACCCCTTACCGTGTCTTCACTACTGCTCAACGTCTGGTCAGAATTTATACGGAGTGGATGTCTTGTGACATCGCTTGGGAAATGCAGGTAGGCATACTTGAATGCCCAGTTGAGTTGAAACTGACCCGCCCTTCTGGACAGAGGGCGCTTCCTGAGGACAAAGGTGGAACCATCCTAGGTGTCATTTTGTCATCCGACAAGACGAATGTCACGAATCAATGCGGAGGAAAGGTTTCGCATCCTCTACTTATGTCGTTAGCCAATATCCACTCTGAAATACGATCCAAGGCCTCATTGCATGGATTCATCCCAGTAGCCTTTCTCCCCATCGCAGAATTTCTTCACAAAGATCAGCGGGTCAAGGGTGTTCTCTCGGATCGGTTGTACCACGAGGCTCTTGATATCGTGGTGGCACCGCTCAAACAGGCAGCCTCTATCGGTGTCATGCTCTCGGACCCACTTGGCTACAGTCGGTATTGCTACACCACCCTCGCCAGCTGTATCGTCGACACACCCGAATCCCGTTTAATTGCGTGTGTCCGAGGAATGACCTCAGCGATTACACTCGCTGACTACACTCATTTCGGCGACCCTTTCTGTCACGATCTCCGAACCGGAGACATTACGCTCGACCAGATCAGTTCTATCGATGTTGATCCAGATGACGTACAAGCTTACTTCCGAGCATGTCAAGAATTCCGTCTTAATGGTGTCGAGCTGCCGTTTTGGAGAGATTGGCCCCTTTCTAATCCCGCTTATTTCCTCCCGCCTGAAGTACTGCACGTCTTTCACCGGTTTTATTTTGATCACGACATGCGGTGGTGCATTCATGCCGTTGGCTCCCACGAAATCGATTTCCGTTTCTCTATTCTCCAGCCCATCACAGGTTATCGACATTTCACTACGGGGATTACGAAACTGAAGCAAGTCACAGGGCGAACTTTCCGTGATCTCCAACGGCACATGATTGCCGTGATTGCGGAGGCTGCACCAGCAGGTATGGTCCGAGCGGTTCGCTCGCTATTAGAATTTCGATATCTCTCACAAGCACCGGTCATCAATGACGACGAATGTCGTAAGATATCGGCCGCTCTTCAAGAGTTCCACGATCACAAAGAGAGCATCACTCGTGCCGGTGCCCGTCGGGGAGAAAAAGGAAATATCATCGAACATTGGAACATCCCTAAACTCGAAGTCATGCAGAACGTCGCTCGCAACATTCCCCTCGTCGGTCCTCCTATTCGTTGGACCGCAGACACGACAGAACGTGCTCATATCGATGTCGTCAAGATCCCTGCAACGGCTACCAATAATATCGACTTCGAATCTCAGATCTGTCGATACCTAGATCGACAAGAAAAATGTCGTACGTTCTCCCTTGCGCTGCGTATCCGTGAAAAGGAGGACGAGAACAAGCTTCAAGGCGAGCGGACAGGGATGGACATAGATCTGGATGACGACGATAACCAGCGACCAGACAGTCCGGACTTGGATTCCTCTGGGATGGAACCCCGGGTCCGTCCCTTTGTTGATTACTTTACTTGTCCTGCTGAACCCTCGGACTCCCGAGCTTTCCCTCCTCGAACTTTCATCTCAGGGCCAGTAGCCTTTCATCTCGGGCTAAACCCAGCTGTGTCCAGTATGGCAATTGATACTGTCGCAGACAAGTATGATCTACCGGACCTTCGTGCTGCCCTGGTACACTACGTTTACCGCAACCAGAATGGCCGGCCGGTCCAAGTTGGAGGAAGAAGGCCATATTCTGACGACGAGCTTCTACCCTTCCAGCGGCTGCAAGTTTGGCACAAAGTTCGTATTCAACAGAGAGCGTATCATGATCCCACCACTAGTCTTCCAGCTCAATCATTAATCGCCTCTCCTCCATCTCCGGGGACTGGGTGGCCGAAAGGACGGTATGACACCGCATTCGTCAACATTGATGACAGCGCAGTGTGGCCTCGAAGTGGCCTTCAAGGTTTATCCGCTTCTTTCCCCGCCTGCTCCTTTACTCACTTGAACTAAATACAGGACACATTGTATCTGAGATACGACTCATCTTCCGACCTGTTCCTCCAAGAGGACTTGAAGATACGTGGTGGAGTCAACAGTTCCTCGTTTATATTGCAAGATTCGACATTGTCCCAGTGCGCAACAAGGATTTCGATGAAATTACAGGGATGCACGTTCTGAAGCGGGTCCAAAGGGCATCGGGGATACCGATGGGTGACGTTGTCCCGCTCTCACAGGTGCGAGCATTAGCCCCGGTCGTTCCAAAGTTTGGGCCTAAGGCCAATTCACGCCTCACCGCTCGTAATTCATCATATTATTCTACTTTTTTTTACCTCAATCACTTCTTTGACAAGGAGACATTTTTTGCATTATGCACAAAGTAGTCGGAATGTTATTATGTATTTTACGTGCTTAGACTATGTGCAAGGAATTGGTCACGCCGTTTCGAACAGTGAGCTTGACCTCCTCGTTCCCATAAATTCAGAATCCCACATTATCTAGTAAGCACGATGGCAGGCTCTGTCACCGTCGCAAATACAAAACCCGACGACGACATGGTGAGCTCAATCTCTCAGACAAATGATGACTCTGGCCCCCGCCTCATCCTACTGGCAGTGCCATTCACCGTACCTCACCCGCTGACACACACCACCCTTCAACCACCCCCATCACTCACACCCCTCAACCCACGCGGGCTCCTCGAGTCCTCGTCGCCCACTCCAACGCCCACCGCACCCGGAAGACCCCGCATCGCGCAAGCCATCTTCCCTCCGACACGTCGCCAACGCTCCCCTCGTTGCTCCCCCGCCCCGTCACCCTTCACCCCTACGAAGGAAACAAAATCCCACTGCCGCACCCCACGCGAGCAACGCATCCGCACTAACACGCGCCTCCTCCATAGCGACGACATCGCCATCGCGCCAGCGACCGTTATGTACTGGTCGCGTGCACCCGTCCACGGTGTGCTCCCAATGCGCAACATGCGGGCGCACACCGTCACTCTCGTCGACAACGTCGCTTGGCTCTTTTGTGGCTGCGACGACAAGGGCTACTGGAAGGACGTTTATTGTTTCGATATTGGTCAGTCCTCTTTCCATCCCGCCCCGACCCGTATTTTTCTTCCTCCGTTAGATACGATGCAGTGGTCCCACCCCGAGACGTTGGCAGACGTCCCGCCACCCTGTCGGGAACACACCGCGACGCTCGTGGACCGCAAAATAGTCATCTTTGGTGCGCAGGGACCCGTGTATTACGACTCTACCTTCATCCTTGACACGACTACCAGGCGATGGTTTTCGCCCTTTTTTTCCCGCCCAGGAGCAACCTGTGCCTGAAGAAGGTGATCCTCTGCACCCTGCGCCGAGCGTGCGCACATGGCTGTGCTTTACAACGGCAAAATCTACGTGTTTGGAGGGGGGATTGTGGAATCTCGACGTTTCCCGTCTGTAGTTATGCCTCCGTGGTTCCGGCATCGGGGGCTTGAAGTGGACCTTGATCAATACTGAGAGCCCTCCGGCACCGAGAGGGTATCACACTGCCAACCTGGTCGGAAATGTCATGTTGGTCGTGGGTTGGGAGCGATGGCAAAGAATGTTTTTCGGACGTCTGGGGTTTGAATCTAGGTATGGTGCACTTTTGCCCGACTTTTTCTTCTTTTCCACGTTCCATCAATAATGACGACCGTTTGTTCGACAATGTAGATTCGTTGATATGGACGCGGGTGTCGCTAAACTTGTCGCACCGTCGATTATCGCACACTTCGACGCAAGTTGAATCGTATCTGTTCATCGTTGGCGGTCACGATGGTCCCAATATAATTCCGACATCCTCTGTTACAATCTCGGTGTGTCTTTTTTGCTTGGACGCCTGATTGACGCGTGTTGACGTGTAAGACAGATGCTAATGTGTTGGTGGTGACATAGAATGCCATACGAATTATAGGACTAAGCGAACAGGAGCAAAGCGAGATATTCCGAATGCTTGCTATCATTCTCTGGCTTGGAAACGTTCAGTTTGAAGAAATGGATGATGGGAACGCTGGTATCGCTGACCAGGGCGTGACGGACTTTATTGCCTACTTGATGGAGACGGACTCTGCCATAGTCCAGAAGGTTCTCACCACTAAAGTCGTCGAGACCCAACGAGGTGGACGCCGGGGATCGATTTATGATGTTCCTCTGAATCCAGCTCAGGCTACAGCGGTTAGAGATGCCCTTGCAAAAGCGATTCACAACAATCTATTCGAATGGATCGTGTCAAGAATCAATATCTCAATGAAACCGAGAAGTGCCACCGAACATATGTCATCGGCATATTGGTATGTGGTGTTTGGCTCTAGTTAACGGTGTTTTCTCTGACTAGTCACAGGTCATTTTTGGTTTTGAGATTTTCGAGGTATGTCGATCACTTGTGGTTGCCATCACGTATGATTTGGCAACCAATTAATGCGGACCGGAAGACCACAACGACTGCTACGGCGGAAACGGCGACGATGCGCGCTATGCGTTCCACCTCTTCCGGCGTGAACGCCTATGTACGCCCGCACCCATCCCCCACCATGGTCCGTTTGGCGCGCGCGATGCCAACGAGTGAGCACGACGAGCAAGGGTATGTAAAAGGCTGATTATGAAATGTGGGGAACGAAATAGGCTTAGGTCAACAAACCTAGCTTCGCTCGCCCCACTCACTCCCGAGCTCCGCATAAACAACCTCTTTGGCGACGAGGACACCTCATATGAGAGTCTCCATGCCCTACTTAGTTGTGGAGTCAAGTTCTGGTTCGACGCGTTCATCGGTTCCCGCCGCGCTAGCAAGGGGGGGTGACAGCAAGATGAGTATGTTCTAGTCGTCGTCCCACTCGGCCTGCCACGCTCACGTTCGCCCAGGTATACCTATGACGAAAACGAAGTATGCCGAGCTCGAGTTGTCTCTCCTACACATCCAGCGAGATGGCGAGACACCGGTGACTCATCTCATGGTCTTTCCCGTCATCCAGCCAACAAGTCTGCCTCTTTCTACTCCTTGTTGATCGTTACTGACCTCCACGTGCTGCAGAAGGACAACTCGTTTGAACAGTTGTGCATCAACTATGTGAACGAGAAACTTCAACAGATCTTTATCGAGTTGACGCTCAAGACCGAGCAAAGGAATATGTCAGGGAACAAATCAAATGGACGCCTATCAATTATCTCAATAATATAATTGTCTGTGATCTCATCGAGGAGCGCAAACCGCCAGGGATTTTTGCCGCACTCAACGACGCTTGTGCCACCGCACACGCAGATCCAGCGACGGCTGACCGGCTCTCGTCTACGAAGGCTACACCGCACCGGATCCCGTCTCCTCCCACAGCGACGACATCCCATCACGCTACCGACTGACATGTACTGGTCGCGCGTGACCAACGGCCATCCCACCCCCGTTCACCGTACCTTCACCCACCAGGCCACCACCACCACCACCCTAACCACCCCATCACCCCCATACCTCCGAGTCAGCCCATGCGGCTCCTCATCGCCCACTCCCACCCGGCACATACTGCATCACTGCCTCGCACAAGCCATCGTGCCTCTGACACCTCGCCAATGCTCCCCTCATTAACCCCGCTCCGTCGCCCTTCGCTCCGTCCACGAAGGAAACAAAATCCCACCGTGGATAGTCATCTCAAGGTGTGGCGCCGGGATGTGTGCCCTGCCGAGGACGCAACCTCAAGCATGAGCACGACGGGGACCGCTGACGACTCCACCACGGACGTGACTTAGTACTGAGTCCATGTCGGTCCTGTACACGATGTTGATGCTCGCACCGTTTCCTGCGACACTGCCGATCGCGTTGATGGTGACATTGGTAAGCCCCAGTCGACTTTTTTTCCTTGTTCCTTGAATAATGACAACCGTCTCACAGGATAGATTCGTTGATATCGACACGGCTGATCAGTGTACTATGTCACTTACCGTTGCACACCTGTCTCATTTGAACAAACCAGCATGACAGCTCATTGTGGCATCTCTCAGGCTCTGAAACTGTACGAGTATGTCTACTTCTCTTCAGTTTGTTCACCGTAAATTTATTTTTTGCTCGCTCACTTCCCGCTCGGTAGAATGATGATTGACCCCGCTGGTTGAGATTCCAGCAAGGCGTTCCTCATTCCGTCTCGAAGTGAATTTTGGAACTTTGAGTACCCTTGCTAATTCTGTGTGGCCAGCCGGACTTGAGCCATCTCATACATACGCAGAAAAGGTGCCCACTGGCACGGGGAAATGATGTGCACGGACAGTGCTGACCCAGACACGAGGCTGGAACTGGGGCTGGGGCTGGTTTCGGTAGAGGCAAGGATGCGGCAGGTAACAGGGCGGTTGGTGTGCTGTCTGCGAACCAGCTGTTGGACGTCAAATTGATTGTGAAGGCCATACAAACTGTCAAAGACCATCGGGCCACTATATCTGCAGACCCGATGTTACTATGTTACCGGGATCATTATTTCATAGGGCTCAAGTACTATAATAAATCGTAATGTATTTTTGGTCTGCATTCAGGCTAGTGTGTTTTGTGATTCGGATCTAAGTTGACTTGCCAGTGGTGTCACTCAGAATGCCAGTGTTACCAGTGTGATAAGTTTAATCACAGTAATCTACTTACCATCATAGCACTTGATCCTGCTTTTGGAAACAACTTCAACTTCAAGATCAAGGCCAACTTTCATCTGCACTATCTGTACCATCTGTACCATCTGTACCATCTGTACTATCTGTACTATCTGTACTTGATCTGTATCTGGTCTGTACCTCTGTAGGCTCTGTGTGAGATTTGGTGTTTTGCTGATGTAGAGTGCTATTTGAGTTAGGCACTCAAGATCAAAATGATACTCACCGTTCCGCAAATTCCTCGTAAGTCCAGCGAGAAGGGTATCCAGCGCAACTGATGCGGATAGTCTCCAAAACACCACAAGCA
>JBBPOM010000720.1:0-19439 GCA_038091455.1 Leccinum uliginosum | reverse complement strand
GACAAAAAAAGGCAGTAACTGACGCGAAATAAAAGAAAAAGAGCATCAACAAAGTAAAGGAGGCGTCACGTGACAATTGTGGCTGCATTCCGTTTGGCTGGGTGCCTGGACGTTTGAGTGATCTGAAACCCTCCTCCACACTTCGTGGGAGTCGGGGACTGAACCCGAACAACCCGTCACTGAGCGAACTTTCCAGCCTGAGGAATCCCTCCATCACGACGTTCGAATATGGCAAGTACCCCACACGGACAACTCACTGTAGGCTTAACTCCTGCTGCTATTATGGAACATAATCAACGGTATCTCATTTAATCAGATTCCATGCGTACATTTCCTTTTACATAATGATGGCACCATCCCGCCGCATCTACTATATACGACAAATTCCCGGACCGACGGGAACGCTCCGTGTCTGAAAGCGGCCCACCGTCTCCACGGTATGAATCTGCAATCCTTATGAGTGATCATGCATCATGCATGATGGCATGATGGGCTGTACCGCATGTGCCGGCTTATTGGCACCAGCCCCCATGCATCATGATTCCAAAAGAGATCAAGAAACGACACCAGCAATCATTATTAGCTTCAAGTTGCTAGGAGTCAACTTCCTTCTTTTTGTCTTCGAGTTCTAACGGAAGGTTTCAAAGATCCTGCCTTTTTCTAGACCTTCGATCGTCTCGGTCCACGAACGACACACGACGCTGTAGAAGGGGGATCTCGCCCAACGGTAAATAACCACTCCCTGATCTATACGCCGTCACTGGCACGGGCCACTGATTCGGGAGCGCAGTTCGGCACTTGGTTGCTGTATCGATCGGCGGGCGTCCCGTGCACCCCACCACTCCTGTTTCGGCGCTGAATTCACACCTCGGCAGTGAGTGCGATATGCAACAAGGTTTGTTTGTCACCCAACTGCTGACCATATCTCAAATAAATCACAACGCTTCTTTCTGACACGACGGCGGCGGTGACCCGTCCGGCACTCAGTGAACACGAACGGTACATGCCGAATCAGTACTAAGTAGTTCCAGTCGAGGCCCAAGTTGGACTCGGATCTTCAACATGACGTGAAACTGACGTCTCGAGCCGAGTCTCGTTCACTCGTTTTGTCTAGTCCTGGTTGGCTGCACGATTCGTTCCACCGGGCCCAAGCAAAAAATGATGTTACGTGACGCATTTTTGATCCAGTGTTCCCGTCCTTCTCGTCACGTCGTGATCATTGTCCCTTGACGGCGATAGAACTGACCAGTCCGTCCGTCTGTGCCTTGACTAATGATGGAGCTGGATTCATCATCCTGACCTGAAATGCTGGTGATGACCGGATCTCCTTACACTACTTACGGACATCACACTACCATATTGTCCACCAGTCCGGACACGATCCGTTCAATTATCACTAGCCTAGAACGCATTCGATGGTTGGCTTCCGCTCCCCGTATCTCCCTCATTGAGGAAGTCGAAGGCGCAGATGGAGTTCAGGACCTTTTCTCTTGGCCGAGTCTGGTGTGTATGTACATTGTATTTCCAAAAGCGATTCCCCAGCGGGTTGCAGAGCACTTAGGTACAAAATGACTATAATAAACAGTACGAAAGTAAGTCAAAACGCGGGTAGCATCCAGGTCCATCACGGACGGGCGAAAGATCCGGACACCAGCATTCCCAAACCCACGCAGCATACAGCCTCGGGGTTTCTACAGCCGTTTCAGCATCTCGCTCGCTGACACCTCCGACCTGCTTTTTGAGTGAGCACTTCCCGATACAGCGTCATAAAAAACTTGTCCGTTTCCAGTGTCCATGCTCGTCTCCGTAAATGGCATGGACGCCGGCGGCAGAGTGCCTACCCCTACCACCTCGGGCTTCTTCCGTCGTCCAAATGGAACGACCCAGTTACTCGCAAAAGTCGCCAACGTACTCGACGCCGTTGGTGGCGGTGCAGGTTGTGAGTGCATGAGTGTACGCGGTAGTGCACCGAGGAGGTCTCGCTCAGGACTGGCACCAAAACCCGACCCAGTTCCCAAAGGAGATGCCCGCATGACATGATGCGACGCGGTCCGACGTCGGTTCAACATCAGCAACTGCGACATTCCACCCGAAAACGACTCCGATGGTGACGGCGGACCAGCAGTCAACACGGGATCAGAAGAGAACGTGGGATCCGTCAGTGCTGTCGTGGCTGCAGCTTTCACTGCAGTAGGGGGGCTTGTGACCGTCCCTAACGTAGGTGGCCGTGCCGAAGATATCCTGGACGTTGTCGAGAGTCGGGATGCACGCGAGGCTGGGCGTAGAGGCGAGGTTGTACGTGTCTGTGAGGTAGTGGGTCCTGCTGGTGGAGAAGCCGAAGGTGGTGACAGACCAGATGGTCGTCTAGGCGATATTGACGGGGACGTTGGTGGCTGTAACTGAGAGGGGAAAGGCTGCGGATCTAGGCTAGGTGCAGGTGCAGGTGCAGGTACCTCAGCCTGGAGCGGAGGAACTACCGACGTCGGCTCCTCAGGTGGTTCGGGAGACGCTTGGGCAAGTAATCGTGAAAGTGAAGAGGGTCCGGCGGAGGGCGTTGAGTTTGCTCGTGGGCGCGCAGGAAACAAATGTGATGTAGGTGGTTGCGTGACGCTAAACGAGTCTTCGACCTCGGCTTGAGGTGGGCCAGCAGGAATTGGTGGTCGCTCTGGAGTCGCCGACGTCGATTTGCGCTCACTTTCAGGATCTGACACAGCCGAGACCTTTCTCAAACCGGGCCTCCGCTTATTTATTTGGGTAGACTGCGTCCAGTCCTCGACCTCGAGCATATAGTATTTGATGCCGTCTCCTAGGCCGTAGGGATTACTAGCTGGAACCTGAGAAAATGATATGAGACGCAGGAAGGAGCATAGACTAATCTTTACCTTTTGGTCGACCACACGCTCGGTGATGGACGTAATCCGAGCAACTATCCACTCTCGTGTCTTCAACTGTTCCGCTAGATGCCCCGTTGCCAAAAGGAAATAATGGGGAAACGATACTGCGTGCATACAGTGAGTGGACAGGTTCATCATCACCTCGTGGATGCTGGTGCTCACCATTGAACGCTGCCCATGGTTTCGATACCGAATTTCGGGTGGGGAGAAAGAGTGCAAGATCCCCCTTGGCAAAGTTTCGAAACGATATCTTGCCCTTTGCCCGTTCCCTGTATTCTTTGCATTGCTTCTGCCACTTCCGGATGACCGTCCCTGTTTTAGCGATGGCGTCCAAAAAGTGGTCGTGGTCGAATGCGCGCAGGAGCTCCAATGCTCCGACGGGATCGGATGGATCAATCGGTGATGGCTCTTCCGCGACCATATCGTGGCGCAGCGGTGGAGCCGGGGAAAGCGCGGACTCCACCAAGTTGGGATGACCAGTCTGGTTATGACTTTGCTTTGCGTTCGGATGAGTCGTATAGGCGCGGGCCATCGATAGAGCCTTGAAATGTGCATTCCGAAATGCGATTGCCACGTCGAGCATCTGCGCCAGCAATCGCCCGCTATTCTCCAGACTCTGCTCAAAATCGGACTGTGAGACCCGTCCGGCCGCTACGTCCTCCAGCAGCAGGCGCTCGACGTGTCTCGCTTCGCGCACCTCGTGCTCGACGCGTTGTAGCTCTTCCCGCAAACCCACCGCGTCGGCGTTGGTCAGATCAACGTTGGTCTGAGCCTCTTTCAGCTGGCGGTTCGCGTTCTCAAGTTGTTCCCTGAGCTCGGAGAACTGATGCTCCAACACGGCCCGGTCTCCATCCGCCTCGGCAATGTGATCCCGGAGCATACGATCGTGTTCTGTCGCCTGCAATCTCAGTAGGCGGTCTTTTTCCATGTTCGACTCTTTCAGCATCCGATGTACCTCCTCATTCTCCGTCCGGGCCGTCCATATCTGGCTTTCCAAGTCCTCCCCTCGCGAACGCGCTTCCTCGAGCCTTCGTAGCGTCACCGTTTGCTCTTCCAACAATTCGTTCACTTTGGACGCATTCTTCGCTTCCAGTGCTTTGACTTCTTCCGCTTGCGAATGGACCTGCGCGAGCTCTTGTCGAACTGCATCAGCCACTCTTGCTTGCTCCGTCGCATCGCACAACGCCTTGGCACGCTCTCGACGCAGGCCTTCCACATCTTGTGTCAGCTCCACATTTCGACGCTCCAAAATCCGCCGGACGGATATTTCGCTCTCGATCTGGGCTTTGGCTTGACGGAGCTCGCGTTCCAGCACGTCAGTTCTTTCACGCTCCGATTGAGCAGCAAAGCCTGCATTCTGGAACTCCAGTCTTAGTTGGTGTAGCTCTGCTCGATGCGCAGTTCGCTCCTGCTGCATCGACTGTTCGAGATGAGCCTTGGCTTCTTCAGTATTGCGAAGCTGTTCCGACAGCTCTTGAAATGCCAACTCGTCCGCTTCAGTGACTGCGATTGTATGAGCGACAGATGATGCCATCAAAAGCAGGAAAGAACACACGCTTCCTTCGGGATGCAGATAGTCGAGATGCCGAGAGCACTGCGAACGTTCAGGTGAAAAGACAACCAAATAACGAACGACGTATGACCTACATGAACGTTCCGCTATACGGTCGAAGCCTGCTTCGAGGTTGTCCATCTTTTCTACGAGTTTTTCGAGTGCAGAACGTGCCTCTTGTACGGAATTGAGAATCGCTGGGTCTGAATTCATTCGGGCATATTCCTCTATATCGTGCACCATTTGCAAAAAAGCTGTTCCAAAAACCGTTACATTCTTCCTTGCACGTGCGCTGGACACGACAGAACTCACCATCCACGTCTTTTCTTTCGAGAAAATAAGTCGAATCCTTTCCACCAGAAGGCGAAAAATCGATGATGGGTACGGGATCGTCCATACCCCGCGTGTCAAATGGCAATTGTCCATATACTTCTCCTCGGTATACTTGACGACGCTTTTTCTCATTTGCACTACAAGACGTTGTTATCTCGCGCCACAGCAGACAGGATGCGCTCACTCACGAGAGTTTGGCCATGACTTCCAGAATGGATTGTGCTCGTTGATAAAAGAATCGTGCTGTTCGGCAGTGAGCGAAAGGACGACAGGTCATTCTTCAGATGCTCACAAAATTCCTTTCGGCGTACAATCTCAATCACAGTGGCACCATACGAGTACAACATATTGTGTAGACGTTGAATATGGGAGAAATTGGTCTTGGTCCGAAATTTAGCCTGTAACTGAGACAACGTAGTAGGCAGCTGAACAAGATCCACATTCAGAGCACTGATACGACGCAGCGTTCCAATGCATTGTTCAGTGTATTCGTTCTGGATAAGGTTGTCAGCCTCGTCGATCATTTCCGTCAAGATTCATCGGAACATACTTTGGCACGCGTGATCACCTCCACTTCATGTCTGAGAACACCATCCAGCTGCTTGAGCTCTACCAACGACAATGAGGGCATGCTTGACAGCCTGTACTGTCACGTTACCTTGCAGAAGCGCGTCGTGATTCGTTGCAGGACTTTCCAGCGCAGAAGAAATTTCAGACGCCTTGTCCAGGGCGTCGTGAAACCTCCTCCCTGAAGCTTCCGCATCTTCAATATGCCTTAACAAAACCTCAACGAAGTTCCATCACGACAGGCAAACTTCAACTCACTTCAAATTAGCCAACGCTGACCGAACCACCTCTGCACCTGCAGTCAACCTCCCTACTGCCTTTTCAGACTCAGAGAATTGGGTTTGTAAATCATCTGAATGAGGAGTGAGAATCGGCAGGTTTTTCATCACTCACCAGGGTATCTACTTACTGTGTATTCGTGCGCACCCGTCCGCAACGAGTTTCATTCTGTCCCTGGCCACATACGTTCCCAGCGTCCTTGGTCTCTCACCCCCCTCAATCGCCTTGCGCATTGTCGGGGACATGAACTCAACATGCACTTCCACTCGGTTGATAATCTCCAAGTCGGCGTCGACCGAGGTGAGCAGAGAGGCTTGGCGGGAGAGGTCCAGAGAGGCCGAGACGGATATGCCATCAAATACATCCGTAATATCGAGCGTATTGAGGTCGAGACTACTGCATGCAATGCGGACCGCATCGTGTTGACGATGAAGGGTTGCGAGGGTATGAGTGATGTAGTCCAGGAAGACGTGCGCGGTTCGAAGGTATTGCGCCGCGAGATGTGAGGGTTTGAATGGTGGCGTGGCGGATAGGATTTCTGTTTGTGGTCATGAGGCAAAGTCAGGGGTGAGGAAGAGATGGATTGAAAGGTACCCTCTATGGGAAGTTGCAATGGTGGCTCGACGCAGAGCTCCCTGAGAACCTCGGGAAATTCGATATCGAGATAGTGTTTATTGAATACATAGATAGTCTGGCCACTTTCGATGAGCACAAGACACCGAAAATGTACGGATAAGACGCCCGTAGGTGCATAACGACGCGCACCTGGTCTTGAGCACCAACGAGTTCGCGCACGTTATCGGTTCGTAACCGCGTCCCATCCGAGAGGTATGCCAGTATAGCGTCTTGATCCACGCCAGTCTCTTGATGAATAAAATTCTCGAGACTGCCTCTCCTGTGACTGACAGGTCAGACATGGTGTCCACAACTTCAAACGCTCAGTCCCACCTCTCGATGTCCCGCAACGTCGCACTGACCTAGGAGCCCGGTGTCATTGAGCGCTACATGTCTAGCAACGAACAGGACTCACTTGAAACGACTCGCCGTCCTCAGCACGACATATTTGAATCATAATTTTGCGAAGTCAAGAACAGGGACAAGCTGTCAGACGGCTTGCGCTATGCGGCACCCCGAGAAACACGACGTAAGATCCCATAAATGGTTATATAGCCCCTAACTACAAATATAACCTAGTTAGTGATCCTGAAATTTTGACCCAGATCCAGTACTTCAAATCAACTAGTAAGCGCTCGTGGAGTGCCCAAGGAGCGACATAAATGGGAAAGTGCGTTCCGGTCCAACTTCCAGAGTCCTCCGCGTACTAGTCTCGCAAACTACCCTTCTAAAATACAATATAACAAGTGTTGTTTTTCAGACTTTCGGAAGCGCATGCCGCAACAACGCCACCGCCGGTTCAACTTCGTCTCCGTTTTTTAGCCAGGCTAGTATCTGGTTTTTGAACGAGACATTATGGGTGTTGGCAATGTCCCTCCCCAAGCAACATTGTTGGCCCATCTCATCGACCCGACAAGAAAGTGGTACAACAACAGGCGGTGAGCTACCCCCTGGCTGTTCTTTGTCCTACTCATCCACATTTTTGCAGACTCATTACCCTCAATGCATGGATCGTCCTTCTGTATGTCCGAACGAACCTGCACCTGCCTTTTGGCGCTCTCTTATAGGTTGTGACATCTAGTCTCATCACCTCGTCGACCACCGGTTACGATGGCAGCATGATGAATGGTTTGCAGAGTCTCGCTCAGTGGGAGTCTGCTTTCAACTAGTACCCATCTGGCGGAAATCTTGGTCTCCTCAATGCCATCCAGGTGAGTTCTCTCAGGTTATGATGTGCTATCGTTGACAAATAACGCACAGAACATTGGAGCGTTGGCAGGTTATCCATTTGCACCCTACCTGTCCGATGGCGTGGGTCGTCGTCGAGCAATCTGGTTTGGTGCGGCCATTATGTGTATTGCGACCGCTCTGCAGACAGCTTCTCAATCCGTCGGAATGTTCATTGGCGCTCGCTTCTTGATCGGTTTTGGGAATACTTTTGCAGGCAGGTTTTGTAACGATGTCTCGTATGCTGATATTCATTTCCTGTGGACAGCCAATGCAGCTCCTATGCTGGTCACCGAGCTTTCATATCCCACTCATCGTGCCCCTTTGACAACTCTATATAACTCGCTTTGGTATTCCGGCGCTATCATGTATGTATCGCTTTCACACATTGCGACCCTGAGAGTATCATTGATTCAAAATAATCTAGCGCTGCATGGACGACGTTTGGTTCATTCAGGATCAACAATACTTGGGCTTGGCGATTGCCGTCGTTGCTTCAAGGAGTCCCCAGTTTTATTCAGGTACTCTTGCTTCTATTTGCGCCAGAGTCGCCCCGTTGGCTGGTGAGCAAGGGGCGCGAAGCCGAAGCCCTGAGGACACTGGCCTATTACCACGCCGATGGCAACGAGTACGTTTTCACTCAGATCATATCGTCACTGTCATGAGGTACTTGCAGCCAGGACCCCGTAGTGCAGTTTGAATTCAACGAAATCAAGGCCGCACTCGAGTTCGATCGCACTGTCGCCGCTAACGCTGGCTGGAGATCGCTTTTCTCGACTCCGGGTAACCGAAAACGCATGCGGATCATCATCGCGCTCGCGTTCTTCACCCAGTGGTCAGGCAACGGTCTCCTATCATACTACCTCTCCAAGGTCTTGAACCAGATCGGCATCACCAACTCGAGCACCCAACTCCTCATCAACGGTTTCCTCCAGATCTGGAGTTTCATTTGTGCTCTGTACGCCTCGTACGCGGTCGACCGTCTCGGCCGTCGGCTCCTCTCCATTACCTCGTGCGGCCTAATGATGTTATTCTACATGGCGCAAGCAATCTGTTTTGCAGAGTATGCAAAGCACGGGACTGCCGCAGCAGGCCATGCTGTTATTGCGTTCATCTTTCTCTTTTCCTCAGCATACGCCATCGCATTCAGTCCGTTGGCCATATCATACACAGTCGAGATCCTGCCGTTCAGCCTCCGCGCGAAGGGGCTTTGCCTCTTCAACTTCGTCATTTCACTCGCGCTCATATTTAATCAATATGTCAATCCGATAGCGCTGAGTGCCTTAGGATGGAAATATTATGTACGTTTCCTGTTCTCGTTGATCTTGATGCTCTGACCTGTTCCTTCCTATGGTCGTAGCTCGTGTACGTCTGCTGGCTTGCCTTCGAGTTTATCTTTTTGTGGTTCTTTGTGGTGGAGACCAAGGACCTGACGCTGGAGGAGACGGCGGCGCTATTTGATGGCGAAGATGCGATCGATCGGATCGCTCAAAAAGCAGCGGCGGGTGATGCGCGCAGCGATTTGTTCGAAAAACAGACGATGAATGAGGATACAGCTGCAGCTTGACGATTGACGTTCCTTTAGGCATTTCTTCGAAATTTGTCTCCGTGATCATCAAACCGACGGAAACGTGTGTATACAGCTACATCACGCTGGGGCGGGGGCGGGAGGGAATTAAGGTTTCCGTTCACATCTTAATGTTAACACTATGATCACCGATCATCGATCAGATACCCATCATTCAGAATCAATGTTAATAACCCTTGCATACCTCTTATTGCAGTTATTCGAAACGAACGCCTGGAAACTCCACGTAAGAACCGACAAATGGTTATACGCAAACTACAACTCTACAAGTCCAAGACATTCTCAACAGGAAGATACACCATACAGTACTTAGATATAATTAATAAGTAATTGTGAATCAGACGCCACCCACCTCGACCGGTTTGCTCAACTCCGGTTCATCGTCATCACCACCCTCCTCGAATGAAACACACCAGAAAATGTTTCCCACTAGATCTCCCTCCTCGTCAGACGCATTCTTGCGTTCGCAACAGACGAACCTGACCGGATGTTTGTCCCAGTACCTAATCAGGTCAAAAGAGATACCACCTGGAAGGCGCAGAGCCAAATTCGGGCTGAACTCCAGGTAGCCATAACAAAAGTCCGTCGTCACGAGATCCTGTATGCAACGCACGCGTCAGCCTGCTCACACGCTTGTTTCACAATGTTTGGATACAAACCTGCGGTCCTAAAACGACGTCTCGGCGATGTTGTGCATTGGCGAAAAACGATCTGCGTTCGGCGGCTGTCCGAAAGTCCATATCATGCATCCCTTTCCGTCGCGTGTGTGCTTTCCCGAAGGATCTTTTGAGGTTGTCTCGCAAGTACGACATTGTGGAAATTTGTGACGAGGCGTCGGAATTCGACGACCACGAAGTGGAGAACGATGTACGAGAGTATGAGGGGGGCGTTGCATCACAGGACCGTGATTGACGAACGGAAGATGTCGATGCAGTCCATAGCTGGGATGTCTCGTCGGATACAGAAGTATTCGAGGGGAATGGGAGAACGTCGGATAGAGGTGTCCCATCTAACTTGTATATCCGTTCATGGGAAAAGTGGGGCATCGTGGCGATCAAGGGTGAAAGTGCCCATGGCTTGTCAGAAGTGAGATTGTATTCCAATGTAGGATCGACGAAGCTTTTTGAGCACGTCATTCTGAACGAACCCAGCACCTCATCAGAGAGTATGTCCACTTACTGCATAAACTTTAAAGCTGCACCTGAGCCCCACGGAAGCTTCAAGCGTTTCTCGAAAATGTTACCAAACAGAATATCATCCGTTGAATGTGGTTGCAAGAACCGGCCTGTACAGATGCATCGGATGACGATGCAAGACGACAGGCTGAAAAACGTACCTTGAACTTGAATGCTCCAAGTGATCCCTTTTCTATCCTCTCTCTCAAAATATTCGCTCGTCAACTGCTTTCCCTTTGGGTCGGCGAAATTCTTGACGTAAATCGCAACCTTGCCTTCGAAACGCTCAGAGCGAATCGAATACGCTCGTCCCGTGTTGATGATGTCTGTAATGGGCGCTAGATCCTCCGCCGTTGGACCAGCGAGCACACGCAGACCAGGCATGATACGACAGGCCTCGTGTCGCAACGCGAGGATGTCGTTATTGTCCCTGAGCGTCGAATGAGCGTGCCTTAACGACGTCAATTAAAAATGTCACAGTAAGCGATGACGGGGCCAGCTCGTCGACTTGGAGGGAGGTGAGTGGGCAGCTCTATTATGTTATGTACCTCCTCTTCCTTGACACTGGTTCCATAGCAATCTCCTACCCTTTTTGGTAATATTATTATCACCCAGCCAAGTAAAAAAACTGGTTGCTGATTTTGGTGCAGTCCGTCGCATGGCCCACGAGACGGCGAGGTCATACGGCCTGAATCAAACATGACTATGCGGGCCTACGCCAGCTGGTAGTACTCGAAAGTTACAGCAGAAGCATGAAAATCATACTACTTGTACACTTGTGCGTCCGTGGTGACACTCTGAAGACACCGATTCAATGTGAAAGAGACAAGTATACTAAGCCAGTACAGTCAGCATATATATAGGCGAGATAAGTAATTGTCCATACTCTACTTGGACTTTCTTCCTTAAACCAATCGCCAAGTATGTCCAGAATGACGGGGCAAGTCGGGATATCGGTCACCGCATCACCCTCAGTTCCCGAACAAAACCATCAACGATACAAATGCACCCAACACCGCCAACGATCTCGTACCGGACATGTCTGCATTCGCCCATGCAGAAGAACTTGAATTCAATGCTTGTGTCGCTGTAGCAATCGACGACCCGCACACTCTGTTCAGCGTGCCCACGGCAGAGTTGTACGTGTGCGCAAGAGCATCCAGCGTCGTCCCATCAGTACTATTGAGCGCCGAGGCATACGATTCCATCAATCCGGACGTGCAATGATTACACGCACTCGTCGTGACGTTCAGGATAAGAGTTCCACCCAGTGGTAACAGGTAGAACCAATAACTTGACGGGTCAGGATTCGCAACAGCTTCGACGTAGCAATATGCATTCGCCCCTGAATCCACTTGACAGGCTGCGTTCCGCATCAAGTCGTACGCTCGCAAGGCTACATTGTCAGCACAATGTACACAAATAGTTAGCATTCTGATACGGTCTATCAATGCTGACAAGTGCGATACTTACCATTCAGAGTCAACACGACTGTTGCCACCTGATCTCCAAGGTCTGTTTGGCAGGACATTTGTAGCGATGATGCGAACCAAGACATATTGGCATCGCACTGCGCTTGCGGGATTGGTGTGTTACAGGTGCCCCATACGTCCGTGTTTATCAAGTTGATATCGTTTTGAGCCTGCTTGATAGAACCAGCAAATGATCGTTAACATTTCACAAAAGAAGGAATGGAGAGGGAAAAATACCTCGACAAACGCGTTGGAGGTGCTGACCAACAAAGAAAATGGTCGACAGGAACGAAAGGCGTCCGCAGCGGTCATGTTCAAGAAAAAGTTATAGCAGCCAATGGTGGAAAAATTGGCTGAGAGTGTCGTATCGAATGGTTGAGGGAACGGTGTGGGTAGGATTGGGTTTACGGGGACAGTCGGAGTCGGCGTTGGAGATCTCCTGAACAGATGATTGTTCGCAGCCTGATGCGGTTCGTGAGATGACCAATCCCCCAGCTTCGTCCATTCGTGATCATTGTCCGTCGAAAATAGGTCGAAGACAGCAGAGTGTGCCCAGAATCGAATGTATGCAGCAAGCAGCATGAGGGCAATGGGAACCAAAACGACTGTCCATCGAAACGAGCTATAAACCCTTCGTTTTGATAACAAGATCAGGCAATCATGATGCGGTGTTTGGCACGCGTTTGAAGTATTGTCACACCATTTCCTGGGTGAGGCTTGCAGCATAGGAGGAAGAGGCGATGGAGGAGGTGTAAACATGTCCGTCACGTTGAAGTGGTCCAGAGTCTAAAAGGAGCGTGCTGACAAAAGAGCGAGGAGGGAAAAAGAGTGCAGGCCCAAGGCGTGAAAGCCTCGCTGGGGACGTATAACAATCAAGAGGTATAGGTTTGAACCCGAATCCGCCTACGTGGGTCAGCTGAAGGAAATGAACATGCGTGGAATACGCTTACGTGCCCAGTTTTCAAGAGAAGGGACGGGGCGTTTAAGTGTTCTTCCAATTACCTACCCGCCAGGGGCATTCTCGGAATTGCGTGGCAATGTGGCCATGCGCTCATTGATGCAGGCTTTCCCGGGATTGTGGTACCTCAGCTCCGCGAAATTGGTCCAATGCTTGTAGCCGATCGGCTAAGTCCCAAACCATTTTTTTTGACATTTGTGCCCTCGGCGACCGGCCAGGCCGCCGCATCTCCAGACTCCCTAGAAAAGTGTTTCACGACTCTGTTTAGCGCACCAAAACACCCGAGTGCTAAACTTCCGATCTGGCGACATACTTTACCGATTGTCTTTGGTTGAATGGAGTGAATGGACAGGCTTGAGCATGCCGGCGGAGTCAGGCTGAGTGGACTCATGGCATCATGTCTTGTCTTGCCACCAGTGACTGACTCAGTGGCCCGGATCAGCAAGTTGGCTTGTAACTTTATCGCTTGACGTCTCTTTCATGGGGTTTTTGTGGTCTCCGATTGGAAGTTCGAGGGGTCAAAAACTGTACCATTACATTTTCCGATTTTCGTCCATTTTGCCGAGTTATAATCGGGCAGATTCGGACGAGTCCTTATTACGTGATCGGCGAGAAGAGTCTCAGGTCAAGAATAAATAAATAAAATGAAATAGAATAAAATATACTTCGCCATAACTATTGGCAAGAAGGGCGTATGTGCTACATTGCCGGCCAAACGAGCGTGCTCGCATGCTGGCTTTTGTTCAAGTCTCCAATTGAAAAGATGAGGGTACCATTATTTAATTTACATAAATGGGCTGCCACAAGACAGGGGTGAAGGAATGTTTGTTGGTGACTTCAACGTGTTACGATTGTTCAGTTACCAGGCACTGCCTGCATCAAATGATTCACCCTGATTGGTTGATCATTGATCATCATTCTACTTATTGATCCCGGCCTGCCATAAATACCAGGGTGCTCGTGAGCTTCCGATGTTCGCCGATTCCCTTGTTCCAACTTCCTGTGGACCCCGTAACACAGTATACCATATGTTGCTGATATGATGGATCAGTCCGACAAGCAGGTTTCCAACTGTTCAGAAGAGACATTTCTCCTTCGAGAAGCTGTTTGCAGGAAGAAAACAAAAGGTAAGACTGGCAGTTCTAGAGGGTATGACATGTGGGAAAGAAGAAAGAAGATGTACGGTCTCTTAGCGTGCCAGCTTGAGGAATGAGAGATTTCGCACTGATGTTCTATATTTTCAGCTAATATCAATCGTATGTTACGAGACCTCTCGTCTAGTAGGGCGCACTTACGGCGCAAGACACAAGCTAAAAGGGGTAGATAATTCCCTTGAGGACTTAGCCGGAAGTCACAAAACACTCCTCGTTCGCAGGATGTCGCAGCCGTCTGCTCTTGAATTCTGCTACGGTAGGACCTAGAAAACAGATCCACCCCCTGTAGAGATGTAGAGCGCGTAAGTACATATATCCCACGCCAATAGTTTGCCGGCTCACCATCAATGATGATATCTGCACCATTAATATACCGTCCCGCACGACTGCACAGTAACACCACCACGCCTGCCAGCTCTTCCGGATCTCCCATCCTACCCATTGGATTCCTCGAGGTCCAGATACGTCTCACCTCCTCGAGACCTGGTCCATGGTTCAAGACCGTGTCCATGTACCCAGGGCTGATGCTGTTCACGCGGATTCCATACCGCGCCCACTCCGCCGCAAGCGAATTTTTGAGTTGCAATATTGCCCCTTTGGAAACGTTGTAGGCAATCTGTGGTTGTGGAAAGTTGACGGAATGCGCAGAGATCGAGGCTGTAAAGACGATGCTGCCACCACTCTGCTGCTTCACCATCTGCCTATGGACGAATAATAGGTGGAGCCACCGTCATCAACCATTGAAATCCAATATTCGAGGAACAAGCGAATAACTCACTTGGCGACAGCTTGAGCACAGAACCAGCTCCCGGTCGTGTTGATGTCAAGTGTCCGCTTCCACTCGTCTACGCTTAGCTCGAGCGCGTGTGTACATGCCACTACGCCTGCGAAGCATAACAACACATCGATGCTGCCCAACTCTGATACTGTTTGCGTGATGGCATCTCGAACGCACTGGCCATCCCTCACGTCAACTATTTGTGTCACGATCTTCGCGCGAGGGAAATCTGTAATCAGTTGCTGCACCGCAGCGTCATCTTTGGAACTTTGGACATCCCAGAGTGAAACACCAGACGCTCCGTGTTCGAGAAGCGCACGTGCAGCGGACAATCCGAGATTCCCGCATCCGCCTGTCACTGAAGAGAAGGAAGGGTGTGTGGTGCATCGAAGGAGGACCGATACTTACCGATCGCATTGCCTTTAACAGTGAAACGCCGAATGGCGCGCTCAGCGGAGGTGAGGCTCGGTGAGGGAGGGGGAAGTGGTTGTGTCAGAGGATTTAAGCCCTCGGAGAGCACCATTTGAGGAAGGATGCGACTTGTGAGCTCATTTCTTGAGGTGGATGCTGGAGCCATGTAATGTCGATGTATTCAAACGTTGAAGCTCGAGCAACCAAATCTGCGATCGATAAGAGGGAATGTTTATGGGATAGTCAGGAACCAGACACTCTATTTGAATTTATGTCGTGAGTATTGCAGCGACAACTTCACGGGGTGCCATCAAACCCCGCAGGGGACATTGGGGCCGTGATCTGGGGGTTATCCGGCCATCCGATGATCAGCAGACCACTTCACCAAAGTTATGGAGCTTTCGTAGCTTGTTCGTGGCTTTTCCTCCCATCACAGCTCCCAGATGCAAGCAAATGAAGGGATTAAGAGTTTTTCAAAACGGATTTGCGCAGTTGATCTGAGACCAGTATATACCGTTGTTCGATTCACAGATGGCTGGGGCGTAGAGCAGCATGACCAGTAGGTTGTGCTGCAACAATTATTCGCCACGCAATTTCATCACCTGCATCATTCACATCAGAACGAGCTTCCTTATAGGCCGGGATATGCCCACAGAGATCACCTGCTTTAGAGGGGGCTCAAAAACAAATTACACACACGCAGTGTGAAATGCTTACAGCCTCGATCCCATAAGAGCAGGGGCAACCATCATAAGATGGATGATAGTGTTCTACAACTTCGACTCGACGGTTGATCAGTGACGGGAAAGATGAGAGTATGACTTGGCCCAAGTACCCTGACAGGGAGACCAAAAATGCAGTCAGGACATGTTATACGCAAGCCCGTATTTGCCTCTCAATCGTCACGGGATGGAACCGATCGACATGATGTTAAACTAGGCTCTCCAAATAGTGAATGGACGCACAAGAGGAAATGTGAAACAGCAAGCCACTTGGTACTTAGTCTAGTAGTCCTTCACAGACTCACACTAGCTTCTCATAGACGTTTGACACGAGTGGCTCACTGAGTTTAGTCGATGTCACGTTGCTGAGCGTGAGAAAACCAGTCGCCTTGAATATGACAAGTCGACGCTTTCTCTTTGAACTCTGACTTTGATCTCCTTCTTGCACTTTACAACATTCCAACGCACTTTTGTCGTCGCCAACACAATCTCTGAACCCGTTGCGACACTTTCTTCAATCATCCATCGTATTTGCCATCGCACCACTGACGCGTCGCTGCAATCAATTTCCATACCTCATACTATTGCTCGACGCCCTGTACTGGCACCACACCGCCCTCTTGACAACCTCCAGATATGTCACAAATAGCTAGGCCATCATCATCCAACACGTGTGTCCCACTCTTTTTCTGTGCTTTTCGTTCTTCATCTCTTTCTTGACAGCCCTTCCAACCACAACGACGCCTCCTGGAAGAATGGCCTTCGCCCTCCACCAAAAGACTTACGGCCACAGACGGAAGACGTAACGGCCACAAAGGGCACCGAATTCGAAGACATGTTCCTTCGTCGGGAACTCCTCATGGGCATCTTTGAGGCAGGTTTCGAAAAACCCTCCCCAATACAAGAAGAAGCCATCCCCATCGCTCTCACCAAACGTGACATACTTGCTCGTGCAAAGAACGGTACCGGCAAAACTGCTGCTTTTGTCATACCCTCCCTTCAACAGATTGACGTCAACAAGAACAAGATCCAAGCGCTTCTCCTCGTTCCCACCCGTGAACTTGCTCTCCAGACCTCTCAGGTCTGTAAAATCCTCGGAAAACACATGGGAATCCAAGTAATGGTCACTACTGGAGGTACAACCCTCAAAGATGATATCATGCGATTGTCAGAGGCGGTTCATGTGCTCGTTGGCACACCTGGCCGTATTCTCGACTTAGCTGGCAAGAATGTCGCCGACCTCAGCGAGTGTCCTGTTTTTGTCATGGACGAAGCCGACAAACTTCTCTCCCCCGAATTCACGCCTGTCATGGAGCAATTGCTCTCTTTCCTCCCTGCCGACCGCCAGGTCATGCTCTTTAGTGCAACATTCCCGCTTATAGTAAAGGACTTCAAGGTGCGTATTCTTTCTGTTCTTCATGCAGCGTTGTTCAGCCGGCATGGAACGTGTAGGATAAACACATGAAGTCTCCGTACGAGATAAACCTCATGGAGGAACTCACCCTGCGTGGTGTCACGCAATATTACGCTTACGTCGAAGAACGGCAGAAAGTGCATTGCCTAAATACGTTATTCTCCAAGGTGTATTTGCTTCAAACTCCGTCTTTCACCTCGCTGACGGCATTGCAGCTTCAAATCAACCAATCGATCATCTTTTGTAACTCCACTAATCGTGTCGAGCTGCTGGCCAAGAAGGTCACAGAGCTTGGCTATTCCTGTTTCTACTCGCACGCGAAGATGCTACAATCACATCGTAATCGTGTATTTCACGATTTCCGTAACGGCGTATGTAGGAACCTCGTTTGTTCGGACCTGCTTACGCGGGGCATTGATATCCAAGCCGTGAACGTCGTCATCAATTTCGACTTTCCCAAAAACTCCGAAACATACCTCCACCGAATTGGGCGATCGGGTCGCTTTGGACACCTGGGTCTCGCAATCAATCTTGTCACATACGAAGACCGATTCAACCTGTACCGCATTGAACAAGAGCTTGGGACGGAGATACAGCCTATTCCCCAGACCATTGACAAGGGATTGTATGTCGCGCCTACCGCGGCCGACGAACCAACACCCGCTCCACAGAAACCGACTACTCAACCACAACCACAACCTCAGCCGCAACAGCGACCACCAACACAACCAAGACAGCAAGCACCTCAACAGGCGCAGCCTGGTCAGAACGGAAGGCAGAGCAACGGACCAGCCCAACCACAGGCTTCCTCGCGTGGTGGGTACAACAATCAAGCCGCATATCGGGGAACTCCTGTCGGTCGATGAAGTGTTTCTCGCTTCGGAGGCCGTTACGAGGTTTTGGGGCTGTGGTGGTAGTGGAGGAGGGAGGAGGAAGAGGGTTTGTCATCCGACTTGCAGTCCGCCGATAACTGAACCGCGTCGTTTCCCGGATATCGTCCTTGTTGTCACTCTTGGGGAGAGGGAGTCTATCCTTTTTTCTTTGTGGATCTTTTCCTTCATTGTCGGGGCCGTGTGCTGAAGTTTCTAGCCGCTTTACCACCCCGCACAATGAGCGTGTACGTGTTCCCAACCCATTTTTATATATTAAAGGCTTCTTTTGTTCCCTCTCTTTTTGCGCTTCTAGTCGTGACGTGACATCTTTCTTTTCCACTCTCCCCTCTCCCCTTCCCCCGTCGTCACCCACTTGCTGTATTATGGTTCAATGTGGTGCGTCGCGTAAAAAGTTTATGGATGTCTGTGAGTCGGATGTTTTGGTGGTGTGTGGGTAGTTGGGTGGTGGTGGTGGTGGTGGTGGTGTAGGGACAAGTAACTTGGATCAGCGTTGGCCAGTTCTAGAATCGTCTGGCATCCTGAAGACGACTGTAGTCTGGTTGATAATAAATTGCTTGCCCCTGGTACTGCGAAGTGGTCTGAGCTTTTGGTATTCAAATAAATCTATGCATGGAGTCAGGACAACCCTCAAAGGGCAAAACACCTGCAGGAGACGGTGGCCAGTCCTTCCAGTGTACATCGGACATGATGCATACATGATCGAGTGTGTTCCAGATCAATATAAGACGGAGAGAAAGAAAGAAAGAATCGAATGCATGCTCCGAACGCATGGTTGATGCATACGAGACAGATGGGCGAGGGGTTTAGTCCCAAGGCCGCATCCTGGTCAAGGGTACGAGCGGGATCGACGCTCGCAGAACATCTCTATTTTCGGGTGTCCAAATCGATGACATGCAGTAAAAAAGCTTGGAGTCCGCCTTCTCCGAGTTTTGCTTTTCTATCCGTCTACGATTAGATTCCGCAGCGATCGCATGGCTGAACGTTGAGATCTTACTCGTTGCACGCGATGATGACGACGATGATGTCCAGCGATTCCTGGTACATTCGCTCGATTACACTTGACACCCGCGATGGGACAGTGATATTGCAAGGAAGATACGTTCATGTCATGAGGAACAGTCACCGAGGGATGCCTAATGACATTCAAGAATCATGAGTCTGAGGGCGAGGACGGAGACCGCGCGACCCAACACAAAAACGTTCTAGGGCTATACTGGCACCTGGATCGATGAGGGACGGCGGGGCTACAGAATCAATAGGAAGCTCACCCCTGTAAGAGCGTGCGCCTGCGGGCAGCTTGAATCAAGGAAATCGATGAATGGAGCCGGTTCGTCCGACTGTCGGAGAGAATGGGCTCTCCCAGGTCGTGCGAATCAAATGGGGAGGAATCTATCATCCGTCAGTGGT
>JBBPOM010000719.1:0-19463 GCA_038091455.1 Leccinum uliginosum | reverse complement strand
GCTCGAAGGTCCAGTGCATGGCAAGTGAACTTCTGAAAACGCCGGGTGCTGTCGTAGACTTCGGTATAATAAATCGTTGGCAACGAAATCTCTGATTAGGAGTGCATATTACGGAGTACCGTCAATGCGCGAACATGTGGTGGATGATGTTGCAACTAATAGTGAGTGTGTGTGTTATCTATGGGTAGATCTATGACATCGTCCTACGGTCGAGATCCTCGGTCTCGACCGGTACTTGTCTCCAGAGATTGTCCTCTTTGATAATGTATGCGATGCAGTCGAGGAGACGCCGAGACTCGTTGTCGATCTGAGGCGCTTCCGTGACCACCTCCATTGATCCTGGTGGTGGTTCGACGCCCTCGTGGGGATGTAAAGTCGAATGTTGCAACTCGGGAGGTGAGAAGCACTCGCGATGGAGGTCACTCAAGTTGCATCGAGCATTCGAAACATTCGCAGTGTTTTTTTCAAAGGGAGTGCTCACTAGCGCTCACTCAGGCTGGTCCGTGGCACTCACTCAATTTAGTAAAAACATAGACACAGAATTCTATTCATTTCCTTACAAGTCTCCATCACCCCGATCGGAACCGTACATCTCGTACATTTCGGAGGCGTCTGTGTCCTGGTCTGATCCGCTGCCACTTCCGTCGTCTTCATCCTCAGACATCTCCCAGGTAAGAGCATCCAGATCAGCGAGCGAGAGACAGGGATCAATGTCGTTGAACTCATCCGGAGACGGAAGAGTAGTGTCAGCACCCAAGAAGGGAGTTTCAT
Source organism: Leccinum uliginosum (assembly GCA_038091455.1). Lineage (NCBI taxonomy): Eukaryota > Fungi > Basidiomycota > Agaricomycetes > Boletales > Boletaceae > Leccinum > Leccinum uliginosum. The sequence continues at coordinate 18,692 of JBBPOM010000719.1, read as the reverse complement.
CCATAGTTTCATCCATGTCAGTCAGGCTAGATCCATTCTCTGCTTCACAGTAATCCTTTTTTGGTAGTTCCCAGTCCAGACCAGAAATTGAGAAGTTGTTGTCAAGGTCATCAAATTCGTCGATCGGAGAACGTGACGTTCCAGAAATGGAAGGCAGGTAGTCTGCAGGCGATGCGGCGACGTGTGAACAGTCCTGTGTCGACTCCAGCTGGGGGTCCCGAAGATGAGAGTAGGCGTGGCCGACACCGAAGCCCCAATGAAATCGCATTAACATATCGCGATCAACGAATCTGCGCGCCGTAGCATCAATATAGAGCGATACGACACGAATGTGAAATTGTACCTGTTAACATAGTAATTACTCCAGTCATCAGAGTCCTTCGCCAAGTAAGACAATGATGTATTGCTGTCGGGATGTAACCGCCCTTTTGCGAAGGCGGGGATAAGATGACACCCTCTTAAGACCTCTGCGGGGTCAAGAAAGCCAAATGCATCCCTGTTGCTCATGGGAACGAAGCGTAACATATCCAATGCGAGCTCGCCAAGTTGGGGATCGGAAGGGACTAGTTCGAACCACCGGATGTGTAAGAAGTCCAGTCGTCGAGTGTTATAGTCTTTGGCCCCCGGGCCGACGTACTGGACGTTTGCGTGAAAGATCCCGATGATACGAGCATAACGGAAATGATGCGGAGTTTCCGAGCCTTTTGTGGATCCTCTAGCCAACACCATGATATCGCGGTGGTCAGAGTTTGGGTTAAAGGTGTCCTGCCCGCGACGGACATCATACATAGTGTAGTTTATGCGAATGATCTTATGCTCGTAGATTCGACCACTTTTGAACAATACTTGATCAGGCGAGGCTTGAGATACGTTGTGGTCGTTATCTAGGCCCGGGAACACTCGGCCAACATCACTCAGTTCGGAGGCATCCGAGTGGATTGACTTGACACGAGGAAGGAGGTGCTTCTTCAATTTTGGAATGAAGTCCTGTCGCTTGGTTCAATCAGGGTCGAAACGAGACAGCAACTCTGACCATACCTCTATGGCCGGATCGTCTGCGTGCTTACGCAGGAAACAATCAAGATCGATGGGAATGTGTTGTGATTTGCCGATATTGAAGGGTTCGTCTGGCACGTTTGGTACAGATTCCACTGGCAGTACACCGTTGCTGGCTCCGGATTGGCGAACACGGCGGATTCTTGTTTGTCGCCGCTCTATCCGAGTCAACTGACGAACAAAGTTCTTTTTGCTAGTGCGAGTATATCTGCCTTTCCCAACTCTGTGTTCCCTCTCTCCCTAAGGAGAGAGTCAATGCTTACTCGACGCATGCAATGACAGCTACTCACCGTTTGTGTCGAGTAGGAATCCGTAGTTCCATACATCCTGATAGAGGCTGTGTAGTCACCGAGCGCGTGGAGCTTGTACGTACGGAGATTGAGGGTTTTTGATCTGCGCGCTGATATAGTGGCGGGGCTTCTACCCTCGTTCCGAGAGCGAGCACGAGCCTCGCGACGTCGGCGTCCTTCAGCCTCACATTTGAGCTCTCTGGTGTCAAATGCGGGGCACGTGTCAGCCACGAAAGAGCGTATGGCATCCCCAAGAGACTGGGTGACAGAATCCATCACACAGAGGGTTTCATCTGTGTGCAACCGCATTTTTGCGAGTCCATGCCAATTACAGAGTAAGAAGAGAAGCCGAAGCACAACTGTATTGTGAGGGTCTGGAAACAATCCCTCAAACACAGGGAGGGCGCACTGTGAAACAGAATTCAGTCAAAGGTCTTAAATAAATAATAAGCACTCAAGTGCTGCGCACCTGGAGAAGATCTTCATAATCGTGGGCCGCAATTCTTTTCATCTCAGACGCATTCTTCGAAAAGCGTCGGATCGTATCCCTTCCGAATGTAGGAACCTGGCGATATCTGTACGCGATGGGTATAATAGTCAATAAGCAACAAATGAGTATCAGAGTTGCAACTTTCCTTCGATCAACCTCGCACAATTTGTTGCCTTTCGAGCTCTCGAGCATACGTAGAAGGTGGATCAAGAGAGCTTTCCATACGCCAAGCTCGAATTCATGCAGTAGATCGACTACTAGCATCATGAATACATTAAAGCCGTGAAAGCGCAGTCTCTCTGAAAAGGCATCCTACAGGACTCAGCAAGAAAGGGATAAGATTAATTGGATCCAAACCTACCAGAGTGGGAATGAGAGACTCTTCCTTGAGAAGCATTTGAACATGCGAAGAGGTGACGGCGTAGTTTTTTTCGTAAATGAAACTTCGTGCCTTGAGAATTTTGTCCCGCCGGTCATCATCGTTAACCCGGGCCAATATCAGTCGTTCGGACATATCCATTTGGCTGCCCATCTTAGGAACATCTTCCATGGGAACAGTGCATCTTGGACAGGGGCATGCTCCGAGGTTCCGTATACATGAGATCAACACCCTAGACGAATCCAACGTGATGTCAATAGATAATTCGACGGATGTGGGATGAAACAGACTTTTCAGGATAGTCTGCAGAATATGTAAAGATACGAGGATAAAGACGTCGCTTGATGCCATCGCCACATAGAATGACAACTCCATGGTGATATGCCTCTAAAAACTCTTCATCGAGGAGTATTTTCCACTGCGCGTGGAAAAGTTCCCGCTGGCAGTGGGTACGGAGAGCTTCACTCGCGGCCTTATCACCCAGATGCTCCGCCAAAAATTCCTTGAATTCATCCGGTAACTAGAGGAAGAATGAGATCAATTTAGAAGGAAAACTGCGCAGACGCACCACTTGAAAGTACGCAGCATGGGAACAAAGCCCATTGGATGGATGGCACCTACGGTACTTTGACTCATTGCCGAAATATAAGTAGAGAGGCCACAACTTGACATCTCCGAACGCAGTGAGATGGGTCGAATCGGACCAAAGCATGAGCGCCACGACAATGCGAGGTAGATTGCAGCCGGGTTCTGCTGGAGCGTTTTGCAGCGCTTGATTCGCTTCCAGAAATGCTGTAGAGGTATATAATTCACCATAAACCCTAACATCGTTGTCCCGGTGTGGTGGGTGCCATCGCAACTCGTACGGCTCTAAGTGGAAGAGAGTTGCATGAATCGGATCCGTAATCTTCTCCTTGATGATGGAGAGCAGGGGACGATGATAAAAACCATTGACCGTGTAATCCTTTGGCCCCGGGTTCTTCGATCGACTGTGAAAAGGCACTGAGATCGTAACGGAGGAACATTTCCAGCCGTTGTCCTCGTCCAGCCACTCCGGAATGTCTCCATCGAATTGATTATGTCCGAGTTGCGAGTCGATGGCCCCCCATGCGGTCTGCGACACGGCCAATGGTTCGAAGGTGGAGTCTCCGATGATCTCGAGCAGTCGCCTGAAACTCTCCTGAGACTGCTGGGCCCCTTGATTCCAGTACCAATCCCCGAGACGCATGGAGCTCTCATTGGGGTAAGGGTAGTACAGATTCTCAGGAACTTCATTTGCGGCCCGCAAACGAGAGGGTTCGTTGATACGTGCTGAATGCGGGTTCTCGACCGAATACGGATCTTCTGGGTCGTAGAGAGGATGGGAATCCGTGTTGTATACGCGGAAAAGCCCAACCTTACTTATCCGGGTTTTGAGTAGCTTGCACGAAGTATAGAGGTTCCGAGCGAACCGCTTTAGGGAGACGGAAGAAGGGATTTGGGATGATGACAACGGCACACTTCCGTCTTGTTCTGAAGACGTTTGGGGGTTCGAGGAAAACTCAGCAGGAGACGGTAGGCGTTCTGGAAGGGCATCCCCGGAAGGTAAGGACAGTCTGCGATTATGCCGTTGTTGTGCTAAGGGTAACTGGTTACCTGCACGTCTCTGCTGCGGTAATGCCGTCTAGAAGAAAAGAATTCATTCAGTCCGAATGGGATTCCAAGACTGTTCTCACCCGCTGTAAATCAGATGAAGTCAAGTCTTGAAGGGAGTCGGAGGCACCAGTCGCGGGAGAGACGCCATTTGCAAGTTCACCGACGGCAAAAGAAACCTGGCTTGGGCCTCTACGTCGGGCTTTTTTGGCGTGATATATTTCCTTTGCCTTAGCAAGGGCACCAGAAAGTCGTTTCATGCCTTTGCGGCATCCCTTCTCATGGCGGGTAAAGGCTCCTATGTCGGTGTACGCTCGGCCACACACACATGTTTGTGTAAAAGCCCTGCCGTCGATACTGGCCATTTTCGGTTCTTCTCGAGAGTAGACGAGTAGGTTTGCTAGAGCCAATATAATATTAATCGTACCGCACGAGTTGTCAGTTGTCACGGGGGTCACACGGCTGCAAATGTGACAGTCGCAACTTACTTATAGGAACCTGTGGATTAAGATCCAGGTGACCTGAATGCGATGCAACTTGCAGGTCAACATAATCAACGCACCTGTAGTGGATCATCGAGAAGGGCAGATTGGAACAATAATCAGCTCGCCGCAAATGCAGAACGACATACAAGTTTGACTGTCGATTATGACAAGACAAAATTATCACATTGTCGCTTGAAACTGTGAAGGAAAAATCGTATCAAGTGTACATAAGTTGCCTCGCAGTTACTAAGGCAATAAAAAACAAATAGAAGAAAATACATGCTTTGTCGGCTACGCTCAGTACATCACATGAAAAACTCCCCAAGATTGGACGAGAAGGGGAAGGCGGCGAAAGGTTCGTATAAAAATAATGTAAAACGCTGTTACACGCTAATCAGCTTGGCTTGTAAGCCATAGAGGGTCACCGGACGAACTCACTGGACCATGGAGCAGAACCGCAATATGCGGTTACTGCACCTCTCGGGAACGACAATAGTCGTGCATCCGGATACGGGCAACGGCAGCAATGTATCGCCCCTTCATAGTATCCGCCTCATCAGCATCTACAATATCTTGTGCTGCAGAGAGCTTCCGAACTTCCGCTTCCCCAAGAATCTGACGCAAGGCGTCCTCCCATTTCTGGTATCGTCGCTCAGCTTCAGCTAGACCCATGACACAAGAACTCTTCATCCTCAATGCATCGGTGAACATCTTCCTCAGATATTCTGGAGGAGGGGACGTAGAAGTCGGGAGTTGCTAATGAGTTGTCAGTGTAAGGATCTAAATTAACATTTCAAGAATCTCACTAGAAGTTTGATGCCCTCCATTAGAGCATTATTATAGCTAGCAACACTAACAAGCTTGAAGCACTCAGGGGAGGGATCTTGAACCACATCACCAGGTGGTTTTTGGTGCACAATCCGAGGAAGTTGACGGAATTTTTCGTTCTTCGGAGAGGTGACTAGGGGCACATCGGAAATATCAAGTGGGCTCAATGACGTGTTATAGCGTTTGGACCGTTTTTCAGCAGATGCTGACATGGCGACGATCTTGGAGACTTGAGCCGATGGACGTTAGACGATAACGTGGGTTCTTGAGAGAACGTCACGCCTTGCGCCCGTGACATGTAACATCATAGGACTGTGAGAAGTACTGTAATTACACAAATTATATAACGACCCTTAATTCCTTTTTGGTTCGAATTCGAGAGCTATGATTGGACAACGGGCCGACGAAGTGTTTAAAGTGTTTACAACGCGGTTTCACAATCGGCAAGTGGACCCTAAGTTACGGGTCCGTAATACGGTAGAGACCTGAGCTAACCCAAAACAACTTGAAGCTGCCCCATTGGGCAGCCCAAATTATTGGCGCGAGGCAAACTGATTGGCAGTCGCCGCCTCGCTACCGCCGCCTTCTCTCGCCTTCAGATCTTCACCCTCTCCGTCGCCGTCGCCCGTACTTACTTACCCGGAAAGCGAACAGCATCAGATCTACAGGCCACGTACCCGTCGCGGGTACGGTCACGGTATTGGCCCTTCGACCCGAGGCGTCACCCGTGCAGAACCTCTGAGGTTAAGATTCCCGACACGCGCTCATACTGCACCAGAACGTTATAACTGTACTCCCCCCAGCGGTCAAGACAGCTATGGGGGCGCGCAGAGAGAGACGGCGATGGAGATCGATGAGGATGGTGAGCGAGAGGGGGTGACAGGACATGTATATGCACAAACACGTCCGTGTGGAAGACACCTCTCCCCACAACTTGCCAGCAATGCTTACTACCACCAGTCTAGATGCTAATGTGTATCGCCGCACAGCAGCCCAATGTATTTTTCGCGCTATTTTTTGGGGAACGCCATACCCCACCGTACCTTTATCTCGTTCTCTGCGCGTGTTCCGAGTCCTGGTCCTCTGGCGTATTTGACGGTGACAAGGACGAAGGACCCGAAGGGTTTGTGTAGTGGATGGTGTCCGTCACGAAGTGTTCGCAGAGGCAGGCGACGATGACTTCGTCAGAGGCAGGTGAAATGGAGGTGAGTGAAGCCTCAAGCTGCTGCTACAGGCTCAAGCGATTGCAACCGATAGGTTGTGTTCGGTCTGCCATAGATGGTACTGGGCTAGGCGAGCGACTAGATGAGTCCGGTGGATTGTCAATATTTTAACACCCCGACACTCGAAGCGAAAGAAAAAACGCAGACGGACCAGAGTGAGAAAGGACCTAGCCTCCTTCTCCCCCACTGTCGTCTATAGCAACTGACTCTGACCTAGTGACTCCACCCTGCTCATGCCCCTTCCCAACGCGAACAACCATGACGTTGTTCTTGGAACTCGCACACAGCGGCAACACCAACTTGAGCGCAAGTCGATCGTCTGGGCCACTAATGAATATGTGCCGCTCGTTGTTCGTACTTGCATTATCCCCCAGATCCACGAACAATGCCATGTCCGCCTAATTGGGCAGAAACACGCCCGAACAGAGCGCAAGTGTAGCGTCGAGATTGAGGCTTCCCTTGAGGAGAGCCTGAAAAAGGTATCCAACGGATTGTGTTCCAGTTTCGCTTCACGTGGCTAAGACGACAGTACAGGTTCGCCGTGGGCCTCGACAACGAAGCTGAGATGATCATGACATTCTGTTCTCCAAACATCTTGAAGACGCCAACCTTGGGTCAGTACCGATAAGCATCTCTGTCACGGCAAACTTCATCCAGGTGAGGCGGAGCGCGCTTAAAAAACTCTTTTTCGGCGTCCCATCGTGAGACGCGAAATCTTTGAATGGGAAAGGGAGGACCAGCTTCGTGAGTGTCATGAACGTGAGTATCAACACTTCTGAGTCGAACATGAAGAAGATCTGACAGGTGAGGATTTCCGCAGACAAGCCGACATCGAGGACGATAAGCTCAACCAAGCTACAAGACTATCAAATACGATAGTTGATCTTTCAAGGAATAGATACACGTCAACTGAAGCCTAGCGCTCTCGATGGGAGCATGTATCCAATGAATTTGCTCAAAATCGAGAGTGCGCGAAAATGGGCGAAATCGAAAGGGAAAACGGAGGCATTTAGGTAGAGAAACTTAAAGTTGCAGCAGTCACTGGGTACGCCGTCTGTGGTGAAGGCGAGTCTGACGGCGTGACGGCGGAGCGCGAAGTTCGAGTTTAATTCCGAAAGGCAGCAAAAAAGTGGCAGGTGCCAGTCATCCTAGCGAGATCCGGCCAAGGCTTGCTGATCAATTACACGGTCCAGTCCACTATCCACTGGGTTGAGAACGCTCAGCGACACTGGCTCGGTTGACGAATAAGTGTGGAGGCACCATGATCCTGCTTTCAAACTTCGAGAAAAGCCCCTTGTCAAATACGGTCCTTGGCAGGTTTTGTGCGGTTCATGCTCTCAAGGACCGCCGAGCAGCTTGCTGCCTTAATAACCTTTGGACCAGTCGTTTATCTCGTTCCAGGGAAATGGCCATCTAATGCATTAATCGTCAAGGCTTCGCCGAGCATTTCCCTGCTCTCCTTTCTGCAATTCGGCGTCAAGATATCGAGCTGGATTATTGTCGTACCGTGACATTCCCAAGGATGAAGTCTCTATTGTTATTTCCTCTGCAGAAGGCGACAGCTGGCAGCGATTTCCTGGTTTGCTGTTGAGTAGTAGATAGCGTCATAGTGACGAGCGGGTAGCTAGGGGAATCAATCAAATAGAAACAAACTCCGGACGAACCTTATCAATGGATTCTACTAGAGTACCTCTGGAATCAAGCTGCGAAACCAGTTCTGCAGGCCCTTGAATCTGCGGTAACTCGTCTAATAAGCCTTGACCTTTTTTTTGTACTCTGCGCATGCATGGTTACCCAAACAAAGCTGTCTTGTACCAGGATGTGCCTGCGGAGCAAATCCAGCGAGTGGTCGTCAACTTCGAAACAGAGACCGTGCAATGCGATGGCCATCCCAGCCTTCTCATGGAAACGCGGGAGATCAAGCGTGCTCGATTCGCGATAGCGACATATATATATCGCTCATAGTATGTGATACTGCAAGATGTATGGGAATCACCAGGTTCACAAAATGTTGTTCACTTCCCTTGGCAGGTGAGATGATCTTTCTTCTTCGTGTGTCATCCGGCATCTATCAGACCTAACGAATCTGGTACGGTATGTACCATAAGTTTTTGAAACGTCTCGAATTGAATGGTATTTCCTCTGCCCAGTCACAAGTCTGCGACGATTCTCCTTCTATCGTGATGCCATGTCCATCATGCGAGGTGTTAACGACGCTGTGCACTTCGTGTCACGCTGTCATTTGCTTGAATTGGGATCGTCCCGTATCCAAGCTCATTCCATTCCAGTCGTGCTCCCGCGATACCTATATGGCCGCCTGTCTGCCTTGCTTACAGAACGCACAGACCATCCCGCCTCTCGGTCAATGTCCCAAATGCAATCTCTGGTTTCGTGACGAAAAGCTGATGTGGTGCCCGGGCCGACCTAAAGAGACTCCGAGCGAGACTTCAAGCAGTGTTTGAGAGCACCCAGTCAAGCGTGTCTTGTGTTCTTACTGCAACCAGAATCAATTCACGTCAAAATGCTACAATAAAAGATGTTGGTCGAGAGAAGGAAACGTTCAACATGCAAGAATTTGCCAATCATGCTCCCCTGCGCGTGGGGTCTCATGCGCGTGCGAACGTGGTTGGATCTGCGACAATTGCAAGGAACCACCGATGGTAGGCTGTTTAAAGCAGTGCCCACGGTACAAGCGGGCGTCACGGTATCGCGTCAGCGAGTGCGACTCGGAGTACATCCAATTCTGCGCCGAGTGCGGTCGGGCAGCGCTATGCGAAGACTGTGCGGAAGAAGACCCGGAGTTCGTTTGCGGGACCAGTGGACGAGCCAGATGTGAAGCTCGTGGGCGTCTGTTGGACCGCGTCGCGATTTCGGTTTCTTGGGAATCTCAACCCGTTCAAATCTAAGCACCGCTGATTGGAAAAACGATGCCTAACTCTCCAGACTGCTTCGGCGTTCCCCGTGCAATCTGGGAAGCGGAGTCGGGGACTTCGCGTGACAGCGCCGCTACGACATACAATCGCAGAACTGTCACTGGCAAGGACTCATAGGCCCCTATGGCCCGTGCATCAACGTCCGTATCGTGCTCTTTCATTCTAGGTATCAAGCTCGTTCGTCCGCACATGTAGTACTCAGTCTCTTCTATTCTAGCGATCGTTGCGCCTTTCGCGTGTCACGCGCCTCGGCCGTCAGTGAGCCTGACAAGAACATACTCCTTACTTAGGCGAGAGACGCGAACCAGAAAACGATCCTTTTGCCCACCACACCTCGACTGTTAACAAAGACACGGGGCTAGCCTGAGCGTAACCCGTGTCACTGCGCGCGCGGCCTCTTTGGGAAATGCTGTCAGACTCGTGAGTACTTGAGTATCGTCCCATCCAAGACCCGCAGTACAACTTCAAGTTCTGATTCATCCTACGAGAGTAGCTGGGACGGTCACTGGGACGCCACACTAGAAGCCGCCGCTCATCTTGTCATTCATACATCGAAACCGTCAAAATACTAATATCTAATCCCATGGTCAAGTTCCTCTGCTGGGCATTGTGTGTACCTTTAGTTGGTGCACTGGTGAGCTTGCGGCACGGCATATTCATATTGGGAATTTACCTTCAAACTTGGGTAAGCACTAGAGCGCTCAGTGAATCGGGGAATCGGGCCCGCGGGGTAGACACCAAACAATGCGATTCAAACGGATACAGCGCTGAGTGAATAGGATAGTGTGTAACGGGGTAGATCCTTCAAACCAGAATTCACATAGCTCCGTAAAACTGCTCAGTGTCGGAACAGATCGTGCTGAATTAACCAAATTTATGCACAAGTTTCACCGAGCGTAGATCTCTAGTGAAAGGGAACTACTACAGTTCCCCGACTCCCATGGAGTGGGAAAGGGTTAATGGTCGGCAGGTACGTCTTCTGCGGACCTAGTACTCAGGAAGTCGTTACCGAGCCCCAAGCTCACGAAGCTCGTCGAGCTACTAGGCCTAAATGTCGCGTTTATGATCCTACAACACGTATCAAAGGTGGCTCAGATTGACATATGGGGATATATCAGACCCTGTCCGCTCTTGGGGGGGAGTCTTGGCCGAGTACAACTTCAAGAACCGTTCCGAACAGCTTTTTCTTCACAACCAATCTAAGTCAATCGGTTTGGACGATAACCAGGATACGGAGACAACGCGACATGCAAATAGGTCTATCAAAAGCATGGTTTGGAGCGACCAGAGCGCCATGGGCGATTCATTCGCTGAAGTACGATGATCGTGCAACGCTCGCCCCTTGACCTATCCGGCATCGGATATCACCTTAATCTCGTATTGCTATTCTTCAAGAATGACATCCTGACTGCGATCATTCCTATGGTAAGCTTGAATCTGGTGTCCACCTGTTGCATTTGTCTCACAATTTGCTAGACATTATTTTATATTGTCTCGGCACCGCTGTGTAGCCCTGCCCACATCTTCCTAAAATTTTGTGGATTTGTTTGCATTTATTGCAGTTAGATCAAGGGGGTAGAGGAAAACAAGGCGAACAAACCAGGTAGGCCGAATTACGGTGCACGACGCACCGCTATGTCTGGCATACTCCACCTTTTTCAGCATTCAGTCAGTGTTTTCGAGCCTCGAGCTGCAGCTGATAATGTATCTGTACAACGAGATGAAAGGCGATAGTCACTGGCTATCAAAGAACGTCATATTGGCCTTGATGTACGGTTGTGCCGGACTCGGAGGCACCCTGGTCGCAAGTAAGTTCACATTTCGTTTTCAACCTCGGTATCGATAATCGACTTACGATCCCCTCTTCACTCTCTGTGTGAAACATAGGTTGTGATCCCTCCAGAGTCAGCGAGTCAGGAATGTTCAAATAATCACCAGTCTTTTCCAAGACTGTACATTGATAAGACTTCAAACTTGAAGATGAAGAAGGTGATCGTCTCATCGGCCGTTGTACTGTTCCGATCAAGTCTCCCCTCGGCTCCCGTCTCGTCGCTGGGCTTGGGACTCCCATGTGATCTTTCTTCCTCTGCTGCATCTGGGACATCGACTGGTTCTGCACACTCGCCTTCGTCGCTTACGGATGTGTCGTCGGCGCGAGGTTCTGGTTCTTGCGGACACGCGACGCTGACAAACTGTCATGCAAGTACTACAGCGTGAGTGCTCCAAAAATAAGTCCACTGGCCATTTCAGTGTTGATGCCAATGGCGGCGCAAATCCCGAAATCTCTTACAGGTCTGGTTTTCGCTTCAGCACCTGTTCCCGGGATACTGTAATGATTTCCACGACAGAGCCGGGGTTCGAGGTGAGGAGTATCGCCTTGGGTATGACAAAATAAAAGGAATAAAAGGAATGTGATCATATCGATAACTAGTTTTGATTAGACACAGGTGCCCTACGATACGACAGCTGTATATTTCTTACTTATTTGGTTGAATCGGTTCCATGTCATTGTCAATGTATTCCTGGAACCCTTTTTGAGGGTTCCAGGTTTACGGATACGGATGAAATGAAGAGTGTTTATCTGGTTGATGACGCCGGGAACTCCACTAGATATTGTCCTTGCGGGCCTGACTCCAATTTCGACTACAGCACGTAGAACTACATCGGGTATGAGCCTACGAGCATGCGTGCCATCCGAGCTCGTTACGACCCATATGAATAGACATGGGGCTGCATTGAGCAATTAAAGGCCCTCGACCACAGCGTTCACAGGGTGCGTGTACCCGTCCTCGTCCACCCCGCCAAGGACGCTGGGTTCAACGTCGTCGCACATATGATGCCTGCTAGCGTGTACGACTCGGAACTCCCGTTCAAGTTGCTCTCCATGAGATCCATCACAATGTTTCACCAGAATTGGTGGAGTGATTCTTGCGTCGCGACTACGTGGCGAACGGCAGATGGGAAGCATTCCTGTCTTCCAAGGACCTGCTGCAGTAGTGACGTGCGGAGCGTACAACATATGCCTGTCGTTGTGCAGATAACCTCCATTGGTAGAATTACTGGATTTGTGTGCATGACATGGCAATAACTTATAAAAAGGTCAAACATTGAAGGTATCTGGTAACCAACGTAGTCAGCCTTCACCCGCGTGGAGTGCAGCGATCGAGCGTGCATCATGCTATCGTGCACTTGCATTGTACTTGGCGTTTTTGGATCCGCAATAACTCCCCGTTACAACATTTCATCCCAAGATCGCATGGACCCAGGACCATCCGGCGGCTCGTCCAGAAACACTAACACTTCCACAATGCAGATGTGATTGCCCATGTTACCGTACCCACGCCCGCCTCCGGCTACCCTGTGGGCACCCGCCCCCTCCTGGAGCACCGTGACCCTACTCGCCGCGACGCCCAACGCTGTACTGCATTTTTCTGAGGTTCGAAGGTGAGACCGGTGAGGTCGCGCCCAGCACCGCCCGGCACAGCCCCCCGTTAAGTAATTCTCGCGAACTATACTTAGACGAGTCTTGAGCTTGGTCACAGCGGTTCGCACGTGAAAAAGTCCGCTTTCCCACCCCGCAAACTCGTCCCCCGAATACGCCGCACCAGTTGCATCAGCCCATTCCCCATTCCCCATTCCCCATTCCCCGCTGTCCCTTCCCATTCCCAGTACCCCGACGGCTTGACAGCACCGATATGGGTGCACAAATACACCGTTTCTCCTGAACGTGACGCGACGTCGCGTTCCCCACTTGATCCATGTTAGTTTTCCAACGTCATTCAAAATCCTGGCTCTTTCTGACCTATTGTCACGCCCCAAATGCCGCCTGTTCCCCCATCCCAAAGCCAGAGCCAGCATCGATAGAGCTACCCCTCGCGTCCATCCTCGGGAGTAACCTTGGGTGTCAGAACGGATGCACCCGACATCGAGCACGATCGTGAATCTGTCAAGCTCACCGTTGTCTTGCTAGCTAGCAGACGTATGCTCGGTGCGCTTTCTTTCTGTTCGTGTTTGCTTTGTGATGTTCACTATGCAATTTCGATCAGACGATCCATCGTTGAACACGCGACTATTGTTTATCCGAGTGAAAAGCCCGCCCTCGTTGTTCTTGTTGTCACGGTTCTCGCAACGCGCATGCCCGCAGCTGTAATCGCTGAGCTTCGTTACAGAAGTACACTGCGTGCCTCACCCTCTCACGTGCACGGCACGCGTTCGTTCTCGCCCTCACTCTCTCCCGCCGTCGCCGCGCAAACGCTCCCGCCCACCCTCGGACGTCCTCGCCCTCCACACCTCGCGCCGCTTGTGCATCCACACGCTCGCCTCCTCGCCTCCCCCGTCGTCAACTCCCTCCCTCTTTTTGCCGTCGCTCTCCGCACCTCGCACTGCTGCACACCACGCCTCGTCGGCCCGTTCAATGTATCGAGGACGGCATGTGTGATTGCCATACGCTCTCGTACCACGGTCATTATACGTTGTCGTCCTCTCCCTCGCTTTCTCCCTTTCCTCGTCAACTCCCTCGTTCTCCCATATGTGCCCTGATCGGCAGCATATAGGCACGTATTCTGGTCTCGCCACGCACTACGCTCCCCACCTCGCTCTTTCTGTGTGACTACGACGCCCACACGACGACGCGACGTGGCACCACCCATCCCTCTCCCCACCTCACTCCTCTTACACCTTACACCTCACACCAACATCACAAGCAATGCTCGGAGGTGGCACTACGACGCAACGACGCAACTCTATAACAGCGTGGAAACCACACGGAAGCGACGACGGAATAATGGCGTCCACAATGTGATGAACCCGATTGCGGGCCAACGATGAAAATAACGACGACGACGACACGCCGTGACACAACGTCGCGTTCGTCGTGTCTTGACGTGTCGAACATCGTTCACCTCCTGCATCATGGGTACTGAACACATTATTGCTTCGTTTAGGCAGCTCAAGTAGTACTTTTTATTTTACTTTTTATTTTAGGCTATACGGGCTGTATTACTGTGTACGCGCGATCAGCCAAACGATTGCGCGCTCGGTAGCAAAAGAGTGCGCTGACTTATTTGTCTAGTAACGCGTGACGGGTGACCCACTAAGCGGTTCAACCACTGGCAAGTCATATCTTCGCCGCACCATCAAGATGGCCGACTCGCTCGAGTCCCCCAAGGGCGACATCGAGCACTTCGACATCTTGGAAGAACTCGAGTCGCTCGCGACCGCCAGCGAGAATACGCTGCTCAACTCTGAACTCGAGGATCCTGTCGCCGATCACGATCCAGAAGAGAATGACGAGCACATGGAGATGGCTGCTCGAGTTCCGTTTGTCCACATTTCAGGGGCGTGTTTCCCTTTTATTTCGATTCCTTTTGTCTCTACTTAACTATAGCTACAGATCACTTTGTTGACATACTTCATCGCGAGGCATCGGTTTGGGCGTTCCTCGCCAGGGGCGCCACGTTGTCGCTTTCACGCGACGTCTTGATCGGCGTGATCCCATTGGGATCTTTAGCAGAGAGTAATATCCGATTCAGGGTGGATACGGTTGTAGCCAAGCTACAGACGATGCTGGAAAGACACCACGCCTTGGGCATGCAAGGTACGCGCTGTCACCAGGCTCATCGTCGTCGCACGCGCTTACGCGGAGCGTAGCCCCGACGCTCGCTGCAACAACTCCCAGCTTGCCAGTGCTTGTCATCAGCGGGGTGAGTACTTTCTTAAATTACTATCTATCACACTATTAATGTATGGTTAGCTCCGAGGCACCGTCTTCAGCTACTTGACAAAAGTGTGGCGCTCAATCTGCGGCATGATATGTTCAGCCGAGCGCCCGATCATCATCGATCCTCACTATGGGTGTTTCGCCTGTCTCCGCCTACGGTCCTTCGTGCCGCAGGATATCCGCGATCGGATTGTTGCTGACACAACTTGGGATCCCGTAGTCGGATATCGTTTCTGGCACCAGTGGCGAGGTCCGGCGAGGAACGAAATCGTTTGGTTTGCAAATTCGGCTATGCGCCACATGTTGTATCAAGTTCTCGTCAACAACGATAGCGGTTACTGCATCAACGTGCCTGAACTGTCCATGCGCCACACAAACCCGGGTGATATCATGATCATCGACAAGGAGGCTCAATCATGTTTCGAGAAGATAGTTTTCGCTCTGTCGTGGGTGAGTTCAGCATTTGTTCCTCATTGAGGGCCCGTTTGATCAACTGCACTTAGGCGGTCGTAGAAATGCGGGCGCTGGTCCGCCCCTCGGACTATTCCTTTGCCGGCTCACCGCTTCTGACGTCGCAACGTGTCAGGAGCGTTGCACAAGAGCAGTACTTGATTTCCGACTTCTTTGTTAGCGTATTCCACAGTGAACAGCAACAATATGACGCCTTCAAGGAGTTGCTTAGGTTGGACCCGGTTCACATCACCTAGTCACGGTACTAAACACTACTGCTCGCTGCTCGTCTTCCATCTACTTACATATACACAAAAGCGATGATATTGGTTGTCGTACTATACTACACAAGTGACTCAGACGTTGTATTCAAGCCTGTAAATGGTGCGAGACTCGAACGTGAAGTCCGAGTCGCGTGTCTTTGCTGCGGACGTTCAAGTGGTGGCCGTCGCAGGTAGGTCATGCGTCACATCACCTTCAGTGGATGAATCCGACGGGAAGTCGATGCTGTCCTTTTTTTTTCTAATTTATCCATGTGGGCGCCCGGTACTGCTCGAAACCGGCATGTCTCGAGTTCTTTTCTTTCTCTTCCGTTTTCCTCCGTTCACCAGGCTGCCAAGAATCTTTAGGCCCCGAGCGACTCATCTCCCTCTGTCCATGTGTATTTCACCTCCAAGGAGTACGGATGCACCCGACGTTCTCACGTCCTGAACATCCTGCTTACCGCACGTCGATCTCAACGTCATCGAGCACGAAAGGGGGTACTAACTTGTTACGGTATCACAATTCTTTTATCGATCATACCACAATGTTGACCCCCCCCTCGCAGCAGTCTAGACTCGCTTGTAGGTCCCCGAGGGGACTTCGAAATTCCAACCTCACAGAGCTTTGGCTTGCCCCTTGCTACAACGAGCGTCAGGGAATGTGAATCAGAAGCATCGAGAAGGCTGGTCTTGCATTCTGTGAAGTTTCGGAACGTGTGGTTGGTTTCTCGAAGCTAAAGACGGGTGCTGTGGGCACCTTGATCCTCCAGCCACGACCCTCTTGGTATGTGTAGGCTCGAGGAGTGGGTTCCATACGTATTGATGGGACTGAATCACCGGAATTAGGGTCGCCTCGTATGAAATTTGATCTAGGGTCACGCGAGTTCCTTTGGCGTGTGGAGCCGAGTGGAAGGCGGCAGGAGGTAGGTAAAAAAAAAATACAGTCGGATGACTGGCCGTGCGTATTTCGTCCCCGAAATTCCGATCCTCGTGCAGTCGACGACCGACACGTTCCGTTGGTGTCCCAGTACCAGGCTGAGAATCTCGAGGGCGAGCACCTCTGTAGAGCGATGCATTGGTTCTTGTTGCTGACTCACGTATGTTCTGTTTTTTCCTCGAAAGGTTTCCTTCACACTGGCTGCTGGCTAAACCGAACTTCACTAGCGGTAGCAGGTATTTTTGCGTTCTGTATTCCGATCCTGGTACACATCGCTTATCATAGGCTGAACGTCAGAACGAACAGCTATGAGAATGGTCGGAAAAGGAAATTGTTCCACGACCTCCCAGGGATGCCGTTGACGGGGAAGGACCGGCCGCATCATGGGGTGCGTTTGATCGATAACATCCTTTCCGTCTATTTGATCCTCGAGTGAATTTCAAACAGATGGGAAAAATCCGTTTTCCATGGGTTGGTGCCATCATGCGTTGACCTCGAATGGATGGATACAATCATATTGCACGGTATGCGGTGGCGGTGCGGATATAATAAAAATTGCTAATCAGCAATCCCATCTCAGTTGGTTTCTAGTGCTTCCTCACTCGTGGGCAATGTTACGCCTCCTGGGAGTGCGGAGCACAAGACTTTGATGGGCTTAAGAATGCGATTCTCGGTGATCGTGCCGACAGACAAACGCCTTGTTCGCAGAATGGCTTTATAGACTTGGATCCTTGTTCGAAACCCGGAAATTGGGTGTCCAAATTATTTCCATGCTTACGACGTTCAGAAAAGCTCACCTTTAATCCTCTTATGAACAGGGCTTACAGTACCGCCCACCTTTCTTGTTGTACGATGAAATTTCCGCGAGCGGTAATTGCACTACGGATTGACTAGTATGAAGCCCAGATCGTATTTGCGGGGGTGGCCTCCTTTCCGAAGAAACTCGATAGACCTGGCGTACTGATACGTAAAGAGAACGAGTCCACCCCTACCAAAAAAAGGTGAGAGTTTGTTCTCAAATATTGCCAGTGCTTTTTTTACATTTCAAGTTGCATCGATTTTTCTGCTGCACTACCCCTTGAAATCTCCTGTATCAGAGTCCATACACGTACTTGCACCTGCCTTCACTGAGTGGACCGCAGGATGCCGGCTGGATCATGTTGGCCGAGACCACCCGCTGCCCATGCTTAACTGGAAGGTGCATCGGTGAGAAACAACGTTGCGTTCGACGGATAAACTTGAAGGCAGCAACACAATATTATGCTTTGGGTCTGTATGGCAACCATCCTTCTATTCGGAATGGATCCGCGGGCGCGATGTTTCATCCTGAACCCAGTTTGGATGATCGGCTTAGCTGCGGCAAAAAGAAGCTCGGGGAAGGGCGCAGGGAGGAAGATTCTAGGGGATGTCAATACTAGAAGGAATAAGAAACAGTCAGCTAGGGGCGGACCTGATGTTACTGTTACCTTACAAGTTGAAGTTACAACAATAGTATATTGATGGCGCGAGAGAACGCCGGAGGATACCAGGGGGTATCGCGTGCGCGATTCTTTTCGAAAGAGAACACCATTTCGGATAGGTTTCTAGTAGACGGGGCGTCGACAATCAACGACGCTGTGCCCGTTGTGGTGCCTACTACATGAATTTCTCAACCTTGCTTCCCTTTCGCCGAACCTGAACCCCGCTTGCAACAATGTACTAATAGACTTGAGCCACTCAAACCGCGTCCCTTGTTATGCTGGCGTAGAACGGAGTGGCGCCTGCCACTGGCAGGCTGCGCACGTTCGGGACCTGTCAGGCAAAAACTTACCATGGTGCCCCTCAAACAAGCCTGATTTTGACTATGAGATTTAGATCTTGTGTCCGCGCCTAGCGATAATCATTGACGGTACTCCGTAATATGCACTCCTAATCAGAGATTTCGTTGCCAACGATTTATTATACCGAAGTCTACGACAGCACCCGGCGTTTTCAGAAGTTCACTTGCCATGCACTGGACCTTCGAGC
>JBBPOM010000718.1:0-19469 GCA_038091455.1 Leccinum uliginosum | reverse complement strand
TTCTTCGGACGAGTATCGTAATAATTTCCTTTGTTCGCTGTATACCTAACCAAAACAAGTAAACAAGTAAACAACCATATCAATCACAGATCTCCGATCCGGGCGGGCCGGCATATATATATTTACTGGTAATTTCCTTTTTTTTCGCTTGCATTCGAAAGCTCTGAATGGTTCAAGGGGTGAGGTGCGTCAGAATATATATATATTTTTGGACGAGCGATATTATTATGTAGCAACTGCTTATCATCACGGAGGATGTTCATAATTCGTCTAGTAGTATCTGTATGCCTTCAATTCAATTTGAACTTCAATATCATCGGCGTGATCTCCACTGAGCGTGCACAAGGATCACATTTTCTGTCGCGATCCTTCTGTCTACAACCACACCGCTCGGCGTGAACATAACTACAGCGAACGGTCTGCTCAGTCTAACGACGAGCTGGTGAGTAGTGGGCCGAGCACCTTGCCTCCCCATATACAGCAGGAAACAAGATCAAATACGTAGGGCTACTAATACTGGAAGGCTGGAGTCAAGCTGGACTGCTATCGGACCGTAACTCGTTGAAACCTCTCGCATATAGACATCTCTGCGAGTCGCATTAGTAGCACGAGCACTCCGAGTCCTGGGAATGATCATAGAGAATACTTGAGACGTGTTCCATCTCCCGGCGTAGGCATGCATAAAAGTCGACTAATCATACAGGGTCATCAAAGGAACGAGTCAGTAATGTCACACCACCTGAATGCTCTTATCCTTGAAGAAAAATATACAATACCCTCCACGCTGGAGCTCACAGTTCCAACTCTGCTCGCGAATTACTGCTTCCCACAGTGCTCACGTTCTCCTCCCTCGCCCTCCTCCTACCACCCCCTCCTGCACCCTCAACCCAATGTACCTCCCCCGACACCCCACTCCCATTCCTCGTCCGCGTCTGCGTCACCACGCGCCGCCTTCCCCTCCCCGACGGATCCACCGCCCGTGCGTCCTCAGTCATTACCGCCCGGCTGTTGGACGTCGACACCGCATACCGCCCTTCAAATGCGGGGTGCATACCCACCCACGCCGCCGCGTTCGACGTCCGCACGTCCGACACGAGACACGCGCCGAGGGGCATGTCGTCGTACTGCAGTCGAATCGCGCCGTTGCTTGAGCGCGCTTGGACGGCAAAGTCGCCGGCCCATGCCGTGCCGGAGCCAGAGCCAGAAGGGGGCGTCATCAGCGACACGGACGAAGTGATCTGGCTGTAACGGGGGCATCTACGTTAATTGGTGCGGGGTCGGGCGAGCGGAGACGGACGGACCCGTTACTCGTACGCATCTCCAGCTGGACGGAAGCATTGTCTCGTCTTCCTCCAGCGCTCAGGAGAGACGCGGTCGCCTGTATGGGCGCGTTCGAGGTGTGCAGCTTCAGCACGTCAGAGGTGTTGAAATGGCCCACGATGGCACCGTTGCTCGAACTCAGTGAGCCTCTCGTGAGCGTGATGGACTGGCGGAATGAAAGGATACCGATGGTCAGTACCATCACCGACGATATGGAGACTCTGGACCAGGTCACGCACCTCGACGCGAACACGAGCATTGGACGTCGAAAGTCGGAGATCTTCGAACGCGACACCCTGCCACAAGTCGCCGATGTCATAACCAAAGTTGCCTGTATCGGTTGTGAACGCGCGGACGCGGAGCGGGGTGTGTTGGGAAAGGGTAGCCGGGAGGGTCCATACGACGTCAAATTGGAGCTGATCGCGCGAGTCCGTCCATGATGCTGGCGCGGGCGTCTAGATAGAACACGATGCGAAGATTGATAAGATTGGAACGAACGTGTAGGGCCAAAGTAACCAGAAAGGTGCACGTACATAGATGCCTACACCGTGTGCGTTTTCGCCCTTGTGAAGGCTGCACACGGTCGCTCGCGCAAGTGCGCGAGAGTCATGGTATGCCACGCGCACGTCCACCCGAACCTCGCGCCCGACCTGGGTCGACTGGGTGACGCGGACATTCCCGCTTTGGTACGAGCCGCGTGAGATGAGGTAGAGCTCGTCGGCGGAGACGGGGAGGACAAAGGACGTTTCAGCGCTAAGTGAAAATGTTGGGGCCCAGCGGGGTCGAGAATGGTGAGATGTCCAGTCGGTGCTGCCGATGGACGTGATGACCCTGCCATCAGTGGCACGGGGCGTGCCTTGGTCGTCGGCGCGATGCTTGAATCGGAGTAGGAAGAGTCAGCGACGGTTCGCGAGAGGAGCACAAAGAGGCCCTACGTAGGCTCTGTTGGCCATGCGGACGAAGGAGTGTGCAGTGAGGGAGACAAGCGCGATGTAGATGACGAGGGCGACTGTCAACGCTTGGAAGAACCGCCTGGCAGGAGATCGGCGATAGACTACGGCTACGGCTGCTGCGGGGTGAGGCTCCTGGCGGTTGTGGTGATGATGATGATGATGATGATGGTGATGGTCGGCGGGATACGTCGGATATGAACGTGGAGGCGGTGGTGGTGGAGCAGACGTAGGCGTGTGACGCGGTGAGGCAGCGTCGATGTGATATGAGATCGGACTCGGAGCGGCTTCGAAAGAGTATGAGGGCGGCGAGGACGAGGTTGGCTGTTGTGGATGGACGTCGGGTCCGAAGAAGTTACCTTGACCTGGCGTTGTCGGAAGAAGCTTCTTCTTGTCTGACGAATCCTCGTCAACGATGATGATCATGTCTTGCACAAGCAACAATAGATCGGGAGCGAGACTGGCACGGCCCAGGCCAACGACGAAAACAAAAGACGATTTGTTTTTCTTTCCATTCAGAGAACTGCGGTCCTGTCTGACGACGTTTTTGGCTTCCTTCCGTCCATCCCTTGCCAATCGACTACGCCGCAGTCACTGCAGGCTGTTCTAGAAGGAAGGATAATTGCGGACTTTGAATCAGAGTCGCACGGCACGGGCGGGCCGCCGTCCAAAACGACGTTCGGGATAACCATGGTAAGAGGTAGACTCGACTGTAGAAGTTTTTCCTATCAACCGCGGCGTTTTATGTATGTAACGGAGAGGTTCGACTCGACTCGAGGAAGTCGGTTGCCTGGCATGCCCTGGTACTTGCAGTTTCTGCTGGTTCCTCGCCGAGAACATGCAGGGCTCATGATGTCCTTTGTCCTCAAGGTCTCATCTGATCTCTTGTACTAATCTTCGGGTCCGGGCTTTGCGGTCCGGGTTTCTCCTCAGTTGTTGGCATTCATTTCATCTCACATTTCCCCCCTTTCTTTCGCCACTCCCTTCTCCCCACACACAGAGAACGCCTCATTCAGCTCAAAGTAGATGTTCCCGGTCGGCTTACATCCTCAATATGATACCACAACATGCCATTGTACGTATCACATCATATGGCATAATTATAATTTAGACTTCATCTTCTCGACAGGTAAACAATGCGGATGCGGTGCAACTTTGCACCACCACTATGTCTACTGAAACCTTGATTGATATCGATGCCGTTACGCGAGCGAGGGCAAGCGCGCGCGAGGCAGCAAGAGGCGTCAGGCATGTACCGCTCTACACGAGACGTCCATTCCATGGCCTGCCACTGGCAGCTGACACGAGCGGAACCCATCCCTTGCTCTTCGATATCTTCTCTCCCTCTCTGCATCTCATCATTCATCCATCCGTGGGCCTGCATCCGCCCGCCGTCTGCCCCGTTCAGGATTTCATCACGATCATGAACTCAGATACACCCATCGCATCGTGATCACGATATCACCTCATCACTCGGCACACAAACTCTCATTTCATCATATCCATATCCGATGATTGCATGATCGCGCTGTGATCCATGAATCATCATCGAGGCCCGGGCCGTCCACATCCTTGGACCACGAGGCAATGACGAGATGGCGGACGTCATCGTGTCTCGTTTACGAGAGAGTTAATCTCTCTTTCTTCTCTCCCTCCCTCGAGCCCCTTGGCACTTTCCGAGGTATCTCTCCCCCTTAGTTTTCTCCATTCGGAATGTCGTTATCCGTGAGCCTCGAGGACCAAGCAGCACCAACACATAATTAAGAAACACGCAATGCAATGCACGCGCGCACGTCGAGGTCTGTGTCGTTTCGTTGGTTCCATACCGTTTCGAAACCTGGTCCACATTTTTTTTGGCAACCATTCCTTTCCCGACTCTCGATCGGGCGGCTTTTCCTTGTTCGTGTAATGTTCCTTCATTGAAACCACGTTGCAGACGTATTGAACGCCATGATGGCTTCAGGGCCTTCCCTCCCGCCTTCCCCCGATCTCCGATCGAGAGGGGAGGCGGTAAATTATGCGTTCACAGGGTTTTTATCCTTTACTCCGTCGTTTTTTGTCGTCGATGACTTCGTCACAGGGTCCGATCGCGACCTTTCTCCCCGTCGCTGTTCAGCTTCTCCCGGAGCTCCACTCGGGACAAGGACAAAGCTCTTCCTCCCCTCCCTTGGTTCTCGCTGCTCCCCTCGTGTTCGCGAGGACGTTACGGGTCGTCCTCAACGCGGAAACGACCCCACTTTCTATTCCGTGTGATAAGGAAGAACCGTTGACCATAAAGCCGACGTCGATTTATCGACGTCACCGGCCAACCACCCAGTGTCATTGATCAGTCAATCGGCCACTCGGGACAGGACGCCAGGCCTTTTGCAAAGATCAACGATCGAGATCAGATGGATCATCATATCGGGGTGGATTCGTTCATTCCATTCATTCGTTCGCACGCCGCAACACTGCCTGCATGATACGCTATGCTACTAGACGATACACGTGTTTTGAGAGTCGGACAACGTGCAGGTAACCTCACGATGAACTTTGCTTCGGCTTAGTTTTGGCTTTTCGCTTGCTTTTTTGGTGTGCTGTTAAATTACTATTACTATTTATTATCACGATAATGAACTCCCTCGAGTCAGGGTCGCTCGCACGCACACACGAGATGCAGTGAGCGTGAGTGAATGAATGAGAGGAGGAAGGGGGGAGGAACCAAAGAAGACAAGAGATCGATGAACACGATTAGGCACACACAACCAGCCGGCCGGCCCGGGAACGTAAAATAGAAACCCCGTGTCACGGTCAGGACATGCGGCTTGGTGTTTTTACCTGTTCGCCCGTTGAAGGCAGTGCGGCCGAGAGAAAATCATTACACACGTATGGCGCGGAGAGCGAAAAAGAAAAAAACCGGTGACGGTGACGTGTTATCGTTGGCGCCTTTCGCCCACCCTTGCTCCCTTTGTTATCAGCACGACGCGAAGTTCAGAAACGAGGACACGAGATTCAAATCAGTATCATGTGCCGTGGCACGGGCAGAGGACAGAAACGAATCGTCCGAGCGGAACGGCCGGGTAAATTATCGATGACGCGGCGCCCGCAACGCCCGGCGGAGCGCATGGATCAGAGTGATGGTGGCTTGCTTCTTCTCGAGACAAACGGAAAGAAGAGCGTGTTGTGTTGGCACCACGCGCACGTGGTAGAGCGAGCGAGGGATCGGACGTTGAGAGGCTCCGAGGGTTGCCAAGAAGTAATGAAATAGTGCCGGGAACGCCAGACGTGGAACAGATAGGAGGTTCAATGCACGTACCCGACAATTTTCGTTTTCAACAATTCTTTTTGGATTGAAGAAGTAAGGAGGAGGGACGACGTCCACGTCAAACATCAACACGCCGCTCGGGTCCCAAAAATGAGAGTGCAAGAATGTCAAGGTATATGAAATGAGTGCGCAGTTCTTGCTTGTGTTGTGGTCGTGCGCGCGCTGCTGGAGTGGGAAGAAGAACGAAGTTACGACAGGGGTACACGCAGTTTTCGTATTCGAACACGACGGGCTGCTGACGACATTTTTCTAGTTTGGACCTGTGACGCAACCAACGTTGCGGGATAACTTTGTTGTTGGGGAGCGTTTTCCGAGAATGAAATAACGTTAGCGTTGATTGGGAGGGGGGTGGCTGCAGGCAGGATCTGGCACATGGAGGTGACGGCAGGATGGAAACGTGTAGCGCGCGGGACGGGATAGGGCGGTTCTGTTTCTGGTGTGACGCGGATTTTGCCAACGTTCGCAGATGGTGCGGCACGCGTCCGGGAATTCCGAGCGTGCGGAAATGGTGGCAATGGAGATGAATCATTTTGGCGGACGGCCGGGTGTCCGCAGTCAGTAGATCCAGGGCGTCCGTTCCTTGGCTGGATGGATGGTATAGTAGTGTCGGGGTGGCTGTGTTGATGTTGTCGAGTCGTGGTCTGAATGCGGTGGAAAAAGGAGAGGACGAAAGAGGAATAGTAAGCCACGAGGCGTGCATAATTATCTCGGGGCAGGTGGTGATTGAGGGGGGTTGGGCGCGAGACGGCGGGAAGGGGGCGGGACCCCGGGAAGTGTGTCATAGCGCGTACGGGTGAGATTGCTAAATATGGACGGTGATGTCAGTTGATCAGTGGGAAGGTGCGGGTTGTGCGAGGCGGGTGGGAGTGGCAGAAGCCCGTTTGGGTTGGACGGTGGCGGGGGACGAGCGCGAACACGAGGTAGGACCCCGGAGAGTGGTGACGACAGGGAGATTATACGCGTGGGAAAACACGCGCGGGCGCGGGCAGGGGCTGAGTTGGAGGAACCCCGCGGGGTGAAGAGCACGGCAACCATGAGGCGGGCGAATAGATTGATGGGGGGCGCGCCGGGTGTGGAGTGACTGGGGACCCTGTAACTGCGCCGTTGCCAGATGCCATGCCAGGCCTCGCCAACGTTGCATTTATTGTCTCACTCGAGGAACGCTCGAGACGAGAACCCGCCCGCGCATCGGCGTATTAAGTTCTTATCAGCCCTCTTTGGCGAATACCTCACCTCCCCGATGTCCCTCTCTCCTCAGCCTCAGCTCTCCCAGTCGAACCCTCCAGACATGTCCCCGACAGTCAACGGAGGTCACTCAAACGCTCAACTAGCTCATCTCCTCGCAACAAGCTACCGCGAGTCCGACCTCCTCCGCAAAGACCTCACAGCGACGCGCAAGCGTCTCGACAAGGCAGAGCGTCTCATCGCCTCCTACGCCGCCGTCGCCTCACAGCCCGACAATCCTCTCTCCGATGCGACACAGCGCGTCATCACAGACTGCGAGGCCCGCGCAGACCGTGCAGAACACGCTCGCGACGAGGCCGACGCACGCAGACGCGTCCTCTCCGACGCTTGGGAGGAGCTCAACCGCTACCTCCACCTCGTCGAGCTCCGCGCAGCCGACGCTAGGGCCGGCTTCGCCCGTCTCGTCACCGACGGTGGCGGTCAGCTCGTCCTCGCTCCCGTCCCCCTCCCCGGCTACCTAACCCAGTCCTCCAACCACACTCCCACTGCCCCCTCCTCCGCAGTTGTGCTCGTGCCCCCACCCTCTGCGCATCCCCGCTCCCACCGACACTCCTCGTCCCTCAACTCCACACACGCAATCCCCTCCCTCCCCCCGCCCCCCCTCCCCACATCAACCTCCCGCGTACGACCACGCTCGGGCAGCTTCGACGACTCGTCCTATCCCCCCGCACCCGGACAGCCCCCCGCAAAACGCTCGCGCACAGATCGCGACCATGACAGGGTACGTGTTCATTGCTCTCTCCTGGCCCTAGATCTCACACATCACATCGTCCCTAGTCCCATCCCCGCGGTCTCGACGTCCCCCACGGTCACCATCGCCACCATCTCTCCTCCACCCATACCCCCGTACAGTCTTCCCTCGCCGCGCCCCATCACTCCAACGCACACCCCAACTCCCGTTCCTCTTCCCGCTCCTCTCAGCGCTCCCTCTCCATCGACGAGATGCTCATCGAGGCATCCACTGAGGATCCCCGTCCCCGCACCGAACCCCAGTCCCCGCGCGCCGTGATCGCACACCATCAACACCCAAATCACGCTCCGGCGTCCCACACCCAACGCTCCGTCGTCGGTCCCATCTCCGGATCCACGCCAGGTCCACTCGACCCGCCTGGCGAACAACGGACCTACCAGGCACACATATTTACGCCCCCCGTCATGGGCGCACCCATCAAGAAGGGCAAAACCGGTTCCACCACGAGCATCAGTACGTACTTATGTTTGTTGATGTCATCCCGTCGCTCGCGTGCCCGCTGACGTCGTCGTCAAAAAAAGTGCCCAACGGATCAGCAGGCCTCCCTGCACCACCCTTAACAACGACTGCGCCGCCCCCACCACCCACTCCGACCACCGCTGCCCCTCCTCAGTCCGCGACCGCTCCGACTCCTGCTGGCGTCCCTCACCACCCCCACGTACCCTACCCTCCCACCAACGCTCAAGGTCAGCGCATATGTCGCCAGTGCGGCTTGGCCGGCCGCTACAAGGAGGGCAAATGCGTCGAAAAGTGGGGTCCCGGTCCCGAGGGACCGGGCACCGTGTGTGACCGCTGTAGAAAGAAGATGAAGCGCGTCGAACGACGAGGGACGATAGAATCTCAGAATCAATCGTCCCAGTCCCACATTGGTCAGCAGCAGCAGCAGGCCAATACTCAGGGTCAGCAACCACCCTCCTCCTTGGCGCACACACACTCGATCGCTGCGCATGGGAACCGAGTGTCTCGAACGGACACGATGCCCGTGACCGTAGGCATCGGATCGGGTGGAACCCAGCTCTCCATCGGACATGCGACCCAGATGCCGTCGTTCATTTCCAACAAGGAAAGACGCGAACGCGAACGCCTACCCACGTCATCGTCGTCCCTCGCACCTTCCCCTTCCCATCCTTCCCGTCCTGCCGAGAATTCGCAGCGGGAGCCACCGTCTCCACCTGCGATCGCCACACTGCAGACTGATGACGACGAGCCACATCGAAGGCCGAGCGCTGATAGGGGTCGTAGACCGCTGAGTTCTGGTAAGGTCCCTTGTTGATGCCCCACTGTTCTCCTTTTCTCCCCTGTGACATTGGTCCATCCGATTGAATCCATCCCTTTTTTGTATCTTTCCTTTTCTTTCTAGTTGCTGCACCACCTCCGATAATCAAGCAACACCTGCCGTCTCCGAGCCATTCGCCGCATTCGCACTCGCATCATTCGAATCCTTCGCGCCGTGGATCAGACGAGTCTTCGGCGGACGCCGAGGGTGATCCAGATGCGGATGGCGATGCGGATGCGGATGCGGACGCAGACGCGGAGCTCCTTGAGGCTGTTCATGCGGCCGAGAATCGAAGCACTACGAGCATGAAGGCAGAGGACGCGGAGAACGACGATTAAACGATCGACGGCATCTTGTCTTTCTTTCTTTCCTTCTCTCTCTCTCTACCCCCGCTTTTTTTCTTTTGGTTTCTGGTTTGAGATCGCTTGGTCCGGGAAAAAACTGGCAAGGAGGGAGAGAGAGAACAAAAAGAAAAGGGGCCGTGGCACGAGATCAGGTCTCAAGGCATCAATAAAAATCATACCGGGCGACACGACGAGAAGACCGCCGACAACAAGAATCACAAAAAGGACAAGGACGACGACAACGTCTCAAGCTTATGCAACGCCTCGCATCCTTTGCACCGCATACACACGCATATATCCATTTTTTTTCTCCATTTTTCTTTCTTTTCTTCATCCTCTTGTCTGTGCATTCGACCTCCGCATCACAACCGCAGCATCCGCACCTTGTTGTCGTTCGCCGTCGTCACGAAACCATGTTCTTCTTTTTCCCTTTTTTTCTTTCTCTTTTTTTTTGGTTTACCATTGTCCGGGAATACGAAGACTGAACAAAAGGGAAGAAGAAGGAAGAGGCAAAGAGACGAAAAAAATCGCTTTCTTTTTTGTGGTATTGGGTTCTAGTTTTTTTCTTCTTACGTTTGGGAAATTTGGACTCGCGTTTTCTGATTCTTTTCTTTTCTTCGTCGTCTCCCTTTCCCTGTCGCTTTCGATCTTTCTTTTTCGACTCATGACGACCTCGTCGAGTGCAACGTGCCTCTCCTGCCCGCCCTTTCCCATCCACCTGAGCAAAGTTCCACCGCCTTATGTCCCGTCCTCTCGCCCCGCCATACCCTTGCCTTCTCTTGTCCATACACGCCCGGATTCTCGGGACACGACGATCACCATGCCTTTCCATCCTTTTTTTTTTTGTTTCTCGTTTTTCATAGATGTTTGGGAACATGGTTCTCCGTCGAAGGTGTTCGACGGCAAAAATCGGAAATACTAACGATCATGTGTAGAATTACTTTGGAGAGCAATGAAATGAACGATACGAAAGTGCACAGGTTAACTTGTGGACGGCTCGCGCAGCCCGAAGGAAGATCTTGTCACGTCTGAGCGACTCGGAGAAGCGAGAAGCGGAACGGTGGGTCAATAATACCTGAGGATCATGGATCATCCGCATGCGGAGCCTTGTGGGAAGTGGAAGTAGAAGAGGACGACGAGTACCCATGACGACGGCGAAGTGAGACCTCGGAGGAACGAACACGCCGAGCGCGTTGTAGGGGCGTTGAGAGGCTCTTGAGAGCACTGTGTCTTGTTCTACAACGAGAAACACGTCGATCTTTTCGTCTGGTTCTTTTTCTTCTCTTGCGACGGCGCGCTGACTCGCAGGAGAGCTCGAGGCTCCATCTAGCTACTTAGTAACGGCTTGATGTTTATCATGAGCCATAATCCTCCTCCCTGCAGCCTACAGAAGAAGATCATTGAAAGATATACTTCGGCCCGTTCGGTCCGCAAATCTTGCATGCTCCTATCCCAGAAAATTCTATATCAGTAATGATGTCTGCCAATCATCATTATCATCCCATCATTATCACCATCCCACGCACGGCAAGGTAAAGTTACTGCGTCGGCCGACGTCGTCATTCGCGATCGGACTGTGGCTGGCAGATACCGTCCGTTCCGAACCATCGTTCGATTGTCCGTTTGCCCGTTTGTTGGTCGCCGTGTACACCCGAGTTTGGCGCGCGCGCATACACGCCACGAGCCACTATACCCATCTTACCTCCCCGTCTTCTTTCGAACGACTCGGTAAGGCGTTTATCGATATCGATAGTCGATAGCCGACTCCGAGTTACATCCGGCGAGTTCCCACACGCTCGAACTCGCCCCAGGTTCCCCTGCGCCGTCTGACGCGTCGGACTCGTGTCGCGCGCATGTCAATGTCATACTTGTGCTGCCAATCAGTCAGAGCGTGTAAGTTATACTATATGTGTCGCTCGTTCTGCGCCATCATGACGACGTGACAGCGTGCGACCCAGTTCGTCCGTGGGTAGTATGCTCAGACTTACGCCGCTCTTGAGCTTGCCCGCCAACGCGAGCGAACCGGTCGTCGGGGTCCCTCGGCTAGGAGAACGAGCCGTACCCGAATCCCGATTGAATCGGCGCTGTGGGCGTCGCCGGCCGGTAAATGGGCTTCGTGTGGGACGTTGCCATCCACACTCGTGGGTAATTCAATTCAATTTGCCCGACACGTGTCGTGCCCCGTCGTATTAAATTTGATGAGGCCGAGACACCGAACCTGGGCGCTCGCGTTTCCATTGACACCCGCCGCAGTCAGCTCTGGGAGTAGTAGAGGTAAAACGGGGCAGGGACGAAGTCGGTGACGTACGTATTTACTGCATATGGCGCGATCCATTCTCTGGCAGCGCCACGACCACGTACGACGCCTCTTTGTGCCGTTTCTGGCCTTTGGCCCCGTGTTGTCTCCCCCATCATGCCGCCACCGCCGCCGCCGCCGCCGTCGTCGTCGTCATCGTCAACGTCTTCGGAGCCCAGACGTGTGCAGGACCTATCTGCTTACCTAGTCGTGAATTCGTACATTCCATTCCTATCAAGGGTCTCCGCCTGTGTTTTGAAAACACGTTTTCCCGCCACGCGATCATCGTCGTCATCGGTCGGCGTGGGGCTTTGCGGCGTGGCCGCATCTACAAATGAAACTTATCATGATCATGTACGGAGTCCGGATTTGTGGGTGGGCCTGGAATTCTGGCGCTCGCTCTTTCTTGACGCCAAGGGGCGAATTTCGCGAATTTCGCTTGCTGGGACTCTCCGAATCGATGTGGGTCTCCCTCACGCCGCCGATCTGCTGTACGCGCCGCGCGGGCCTATCAGCCAAGCCAGAGTGAGGGTGGCAGGAGGTTCAAGGACGTCACGACGACAAGGGTTGGCGGTTGATAGTGGAAGCGAAGCGAACGCGTCGCGCAAAAAAGTGACGTGTTTCCCCATCAACATCCAGGACCACATTCACAACGGCATGAAATTGATGCAACGCACACGGTCGCCGTGACCCTTCCCCCGCCCCTAGTTGATCATGACTCCTCCCTTCCGCGCCGTAGGGCCACGTGTTTTCGGATCATCTCGAGGATGCGCTGATGGGCCATGGCCCCGCCCGTCCACGTTGCGTAAAGATTGGGAGGATAGTAGGGATGCTTCTGGGAGTGAGTGGGTCACTGTGGGCGCCGTTCTTCGCGACCCCTGTTTCACATGGCGACTAGTGAAAGGTGGCCGGGGGATGGTCATTACCAGAGTCATGCAAACCGACGTAAGTATGCAACGTGGAATGAGTGGACGAGAAGCGAGCGCTCTTCCGTTAGCAGGCGGCGCGAATGACGATGATTCAGGGGGCCTTTGCACGAGTGCCATATTTGTCGCGACTGCGTTGTTTACGGGGAATCAAAATTTGGCGCGCCAGCCGCGTCTGTCTTGGCGGCTCGTTTATCGGGGAGCAGGGCATTTGAGATCGGGATGACGATCAGACCTCTGGCCACAAGCTATCGATGGAGGAACCGCAATACGCAGTCCGAGAACATTCCTCGAAAGGGGGTAAACATGTCCACTCACCTCGTGCACAAAATCGTTCGGCTAGTATATCTGAGCTGGATGGAAGAAGAGTGTGAATGTTGATGAAGGACACAGAAGACACACCGGGAAGCGACATCTAGAATGCAAAGACAAGCCTGACGAATGAATACCTTCGTTGTCATGGACAGCGAACGCGTTCCTGTGGGAGTCGAGAACTATAACCTGAAGCAATTGGCTTGAAGAAAGGGTGGCTCGGCACAGTTCAAAGTTGGAGTTCAAACCCCTGAAACACGAAATTCAGTATATATTCGTGTCCACAGGGTACGATGTTGTCCTCCTCACTCATCCGAGACTCGACTCCGATAGATTCCAACAGAGCGTTGAGGATTTGTTCACTCCAATGACCGTGTCTGGGTCAGCTCTGATGAGCCTTTTTCCCACGCAGAGTAGGAGGCTGGGAATATTCGTTCTTGTTCCGCGACGCAGACACTGCAAGTAGTTGAGGAGATCAACCCGACAGTATATTGTACAAGCTAATCGAATGCATCAGGGATCGGGATACCTGTGAAGACGCCTCTCAGTTACAATTCATAACTTGTTCCCTCCAGAGTTCGCAGCTCTGACTCAGACATTGCCACCGTGACTTTGACCTACCCTTAGCGGCCGTTATCTACCTTGCGCTCATACTCATTGCACACACTCTCTGCCCGGTAGGAATATATGTACGTGCACCTTTCCTCCCCCTCACTCGACTCGACCACATTCGTCCACCCTATCTTGTCCATCTCGCATCACACCCCATCTACAAGCTCCATTCTGACACCTTATAGACCCTCTTGGCTGCACCGTCCCATCGCACCCCGCTCCACGTCCGCGCGTTCATGACGGACACGAAGGAGTTCGACCTCCGACTCTCGACGGCCAACGCGTGCGCGCGCGTCGAGGTGGGCCTAGCTGGACACGTGTACGAGCAACGGGTTCGTCCATTCTCGCTCGCTCGAGCCCGCTTGAACTAACGCACGTGCTTCTGTTACAGCTCGGTCACCTCCTCTGTTTCGCTAATGACGTCCTCCAACACCAGCATAGGATGATTCGGCGACTTTGTCGTCCAAGCACACTCAAACGACTGCACAATCGTGCTGCAATATGACCACGCACCGCTCAGCGCGTGTCTCGTGTCGAACCTGCAGAAGTCGAACGCGCAGGCGTGGGTACGGATGCACCCCGCGTTCGAGAGGCGTATGCAGTGTCGACTCAGTCAGCGGAGGTCGCGCGAGCGGTTGAGCCGTCGGGGAAGGGAAGGCGGTGCGTGGTGACACAGATGCCAGCGTGTGAGCACACTAACAATCGGGCCAAGTAAAGAGACCAGCCTCATCTTCAGTTCCTCACACCCCTCTGTCACTGATGCCACTACGTCGTCAACAAGGTGCGTACTTACAAGACACATCTCTGTCGATGATGAACCTTGCGTAAGATCCACAAGCTGACATCGACAACGATGGTAGGAGAGTACGCGCAGTGGCATTTTTCAGCACATGGTAAATATTTCGTGACTGCCTCCAACGATGGCAGATCGATCGCAGCGGGGTCATTCTGGGAGTGGATGATGCTGTGGAACGCAAGCCTCGACGATCTCGGCGCCGTCGTCGGGTACCTCGCGCGAGCACTCTTGCTACATATATACTCTGTGCGATGTCCGAAAGGCCTGCACTCCCACAGCCACGGCGGCCACGGACTTGGTGATGTGGGTCACTTGTTGCACTGGCGGGGTGAAGCCTCTATGCTGTTGAAAGAGAAGGAAACTCAACAACGACAGGACAATCTGACGGACGTCCCATATGATGCTCTCAGCTCCAAGAGAACTGCGAGCGTGAGGCACGATGATTTTGGAAACATGTGAGAAGCGGGATCATTCTTGACTTTGATTGCACCACTCCTAGATCTGGTTTACCATCACAGCAATCAAAGATAACGCGTGCCAGCACTACCGGGGACATGTTCACGATGTGACACAGATGTATAGTATCCACCGCGAGACAGACAACAAACTCATTGATCAATCAATACAGTACATCACAACACCCACATATATACTACGTACTACGTACATACACGGATTCCAACCCACAAGTAACGTACATTTGCGACTTTCTTTTCCTCTTTCTCGTTAGAACGTGTTACTCCATCCTTTCGCGATTCCTTGATGGCGAGCGCTGTATCACTGCCCGACTGTCTTTGCAAGCTCTCTTACTCCTGTTGGTTCCTCTTAGGCATGGACGTTAATTGAAGCCCAGGAATAGAAACAGAACGAGGAGAAGAAGTTTTTTGACCGTGTTCCATAGCTCTGGTAAGACTGCCACCGTCGGTGCCGAAAGGCCAACGCTACCAGAGGAGCCATGGGGAGCGGACGAGCGGAATGGAGGAATAGGGTGAGTATGTGGTGGAGCAAGCGCTGACGAAAATGGGTGATGTGACCTCAAAAACCTCGAATGAATATCGACCAAGATATCGGCTCCATGAGGAAGCTCCTTGTTAGCGATGCGCTGGAGGAGAGCAGAGTAGCTGACGACAACGGACGGGGACGAAATGTGAAAATATAATACGCCAAGTTCCATTTCCAATAGCTGCGGATGTCTGTAACCGGTGAGCAGGCGACTTCATGCCCCTAAAAACGTGTCACGTACTTCGAAGCAAGGGCGGATGAGATCTCTTCCAGAATGTTGTGTTCTGCAAGGTTGCTCCGAATGTGCATCAAAGCCTGATCACGAAGATCGTCTAGCCCAACCTGGAGCATGCCACTTAGTTTCTGATACAAATTTTGCAAGACAACGAGTGGGGGTAAATATGCTAACCTTACAAGCGAGGTGATACATGGACTTGGCAGAACACCTTGGCTGGTCTAGGGAGGTCACCGGAATTGAAGGTCTCTGGTGGAGCCTTCCAGGCATGGCTGAACTGAGTGGCAAGAAGCTGATCTCGCCAGTAGACAGATAATTCAAAAGTGTGTACCATCTGAAACGGCGGCCAACTCGGAGCATTAGTCACAACATCAACGCGAGCGTTGAGAGCCAACTCGCGTTTGAAATGCACCATCTGTGACAAGGATATTGCGACTTCCCAAGGAATGTGTACGCGTCCCAGAACGATTTTCTGGTGTCTTGTCATCTGAGGTCTCCTGAGCTGCGCTCTGGTTGCTCGATACTGTCCGAGTCCCATCTTTCTTTACGCCCAGTGTTTCATCCTCATCCTTGGGTCGAAATTCATCGCCACATTTGCGTTCGGAATGGGTTGTTGCAGGCTGAAAAGATGCTGACGTCTCGCGAATAGGTTCATCGTTATCGCAGTCATCGAGATCACTGTCGCTTTCATAACCATAATCGTGAATCCGAATATGGTTAGGAACATCCTCATCGTCTGCGAGTTCGATCAACGATGGATCAGATGGATCTATATCAAAGCTCAACACTAGATTCGGATTCAACGAGTTAACAGAACATAGTCTTTATTAAACAGTTGAACGCACGATCCAAGAAGTACTTCGAGCTCTTGGCTAGATGATTGTTTGCACAGAGGACATGAGGCTTGGTGATATGACCCGATGGCGACCGCGATCTCGCAGAGAAGACATGGAATCTGGTGTTGACGAGCTCTTCTCCAAGAAGAAACTTTCTTGTAAATTCCTCCAAATGTTTCGGTTTAGCGGGTTCTGATTCTTCTGAAAGTGGAATTACTGTGGGACGAATCAGCTGGATCCAACGTGAGCCGCTTATCACTGGCCACATACTATTCTGACTAAAGAGGCTCCCACTGACAGGGCCTGTAGATCGACGCACGGATGCGAAACCTCTGCCAAAGGTATGCATGCGACGTTGTTGATCACTGAGGGGCTCGAATGCTCCAGGTACTACATCCTCAAATATCTCCCTGGTTGAAGAGTGTTGTT
The DNA here is from genome assembly GCA_038091455.1 of Leccinum uliginosum. NCBI lineage: Eukaryota > Fungi > Basidiomycota > Agaricomycetes > Boletales > Boletaceae > Leccinum > Leccinum uliginosum. The sequence continues at coordinate 2,835 of JBBPOM010000718.1, read as the reverse complement.
GCGCAAACGGCACCCAAAATGGTCTAGTTTTTGATGTAGCGGGAGCCTCGAACAGTGTCTGGCCAAATGCATCAGGATTCATGCGGTTTTGTTGATAGTCTTGTACGCGTAGTTCCTAATTGGCGTGAGCCGAGATTCGAGTAACTTGGAAATATATCAGACTGCATTGACTCACATCCAAAGACATACCCCTGTAAACCGGCATAAATGAGATGGCTTGATACTCGAGGATGGTATATGGGGCGGAACGATCTTTTTCTCTAAAGACAGTGTATGCTGGTGTGGATGTGCCCGTTGTCACAGGCGGTGGATCGACACCTGTGTCGGCTACTAGTGAAATATGTGATATTCTTAGATATCATAGGACGTACTTGCAGCAGAAGCACCAAAGCTCGTTGGAGACCCCGGCTGTCCGAAGAGTGGATCACCCCCATCAGAGGCATCCCCTATATCCAGATGTGGAAGTGCAAAATCAACGGTCTTCGACTTCGCGGCAGCCCGAGCACCACTAAATGCAGTGCCACAGCTATCTAATGCAGATGATGGTATAGGGGTGCAAAAAGAAAAAGGAAACGTCTCAGCGCAGGTGCCAGTGGTAGTACGACTTCGGTTAAGTTCATCTATTAGATATCATTAAAGTGCTGGAATTGCACAAGACAGGTCGAGAAGTAGACAAACCAGAGGTATCCGTACCAGTGTTGCTGGTTGAGGGGATGCTCAGAGTCTCGGGCATTGTTGCTAGACGCTGTTGTTCGCCAGCTACAGTTTATATATAGGAGACAAACAAACGGACTGCCTTTGGGAAATGAACAGCCTGGGCGTAAAACACTTACCAACTTCGCCGCTTTATCAACTTGGGGCCAGTCTCGAAGAGTGACCCTGAAGTTGGCAATGGCAGTGCAGTCCACTTGTTGATTCTCGGTTAGTAAGAATGGCTGGAGCTTATCGGTTGCCACTTACGAGAGTGCTTGTAGTACCATGTACTAGTGGAAACGAATGGGCAGAAGTGCAATTCTATATTTATGCATGCAGTATTCTGCAGATCCGAAGGATGAAGTCGGCTGCTGGTCGTTTATTGAACCACTCGATGGCTTGTGTCGCTGTGTTTCTCCTCGGCCAACACATACATACATGCTCAACCGAGACCACTGAAAGTTCAATGATGGGAGCTATTTGATCATCGACATGATCCGCATTAACAGAGACTGGAAACTGACCATTGGCACCGCGTGGTCAAATGCATCAGCTGAGTATCATTTAGTACAAAAATGGTACATATAACTCATGGGATCCCCGAATACACCAGCGTAATCGCAGTTTTTGTTCCTTCGTAATAGTACTTACCTCTCCATCCTATAGTGAATTGGCTGGGACTCCTTGTTGGTCGACTTCTTTGCAGGTTCGTCTCGATTTGGTATCTCATTAGCTATCTGTGGGCCATGGCCATGGCAATACTCGAACTTTAGCTTGACCTGTGCACCGCGTCAACGATTGTGTAACTTTGCACCTCAAGTGCAAAGGGGGCTCCCCATTACATCGGTCCTAGTATGCTCTATAGTGCAGGATGAATGTCTAGCATACTACAGGAGGGACAGCTCACCTCGGTTTTGGAAGACATTGGGGTCGACGCAGCCAATGATGCAAAACGTCGCTGCCAGGGAACCAGGAACATGTACTAGAAAGCAAACACCCACCTTCGGCGTCCTCGGAATTCGCGGCAGGCTGTACTATCGGTCAACTTGGAAAAAGCAGGACTCCTGCTGCTCATTTTGACGCAACGCGATGCTCATGTGAAATCATCGAGGTGCTTCGTTTCGAACGATGATCATTTCTGTAAGTTGGAACTGGTTCTGGCGATTCTGCCCTGACCGAGTACCGTAGATGACCAGATCGGTCCTAGTATAGTGCGGATGTATCCTTGCATGCGAAAGTTCTAATTGGAGCATGGAGGTAGTAAGGTGACTGGCACCGGCGAGTCAAGCTAGTCAAATTTGATGAGGATTCCAACACCGCTAACATTCCTGTCCCGACTTTTCACCGACTCGGAGTCGGTCCAATAGCACCTTCAGCTCCTCCGCCTCCTCGATCAGCTTTACAATCTCGCTCCGAGAGCAACCTTTTCCAGTGATTTATGGACTGACTGATATAAAAAAATTCCACCGCCACGATGTTGTTCAATGTCTCTAGTCCGACTCTCGACATACAGTCACGGTCTAAGTGTCACCGATCATCAATTAGGTGAATCCGCTCCCACAAACAAGTGAAACGTAGTAGAGCTCGAGGAGTCGCTCAGGCTAGAGGACCGACTATTGCCACTGGCAGTATTAGCCTTGTGAGTCAGTGACAGGCTGGTCATTTCGGACTCAACTTATGGTGGTTCTTTACCAGTTAATATTAATTTGCTAGACTTCTTGAGATTTAGTGGTATTACCCGTCATTGATACAGTGTGGTGGCCTCGGTTCGAAGCGAACAAGGCGGTTAAACAGGATGGGGAAATTTGTACAATAACGTCGTCAATGATGATGTTGAGTTTTGACGCCACTCATTGACAGTGCCCTTCGGAAAGCAACTTTGGCAGTTTTCATCTTACTTCAAATCTGCAAGGCCACTGGCTTGTAACTTTACAGCTTCAATGTTTCTTTCGTGGGTTCTTCGCGGTCTCTGATTGCAGGATTGGGGCCAAAGACTGTACCATTACTTTTTCGTCAACCAAAACGAGCTCGGCTGAGCTTTCGCCAGGTTATAACTCGGGTATGTAAGTACCTAATATCTTACTCGGCTACGACCTGCAGATGGGCCCCCGGCGACCCAGTGGTTGCAGTCAACGCCGAACG
>JBBPOM010000717.1:0-19469 GCA_038091455.1 Leccinum uliginosum | reverse complement strand
CTCCAGACAAGGTTCTCGCGCTGTCTGAATACTAAAACAGGTGTGAATAAACGTTGTAGTGGATGAAATCTTTGGAGGAACGTGGTGTAGTATATTCGGGATTGCTGTAGCTTGCGCACGCAATAAATATGGAATATGAGACAATCTCTATGACACATCGCGAGATAACTTGCCTTTGTCCACCACCTCCTACTTACAACGATGAGCCACACTCTTCCTCCTCTCTCCTACGGCTACGATGCTCTCGAGCCCTACATATCGAAGGAGATCATGACTCTCCATCACACCAAGCACCACCAGGCGTACGTGAATGCGCTCAACGCCGCCGAGGCCAACTACGTCAAGACTTCCACCCCCAAGGAACGCATCGCTCTCCAAGCCGCTATCCGCTTCAACGGTGGTGGTAAGTCTTACTGTAATATCTTTGTTACGTCTCCCCATCGTTCTCACAACGTTATCGCGACTTCGATCACGATCGATCACGATCAAAATTCCATTACGTGGCTCGACCATTCAGGTCACATCAACCACTCCCTCTTCTGGACCAACCTCGCTCCCTCCGCGGCTCAAGGCAAGGGTAACGGCGGCGTCCTCGTGGAAGGGCAGTTGAAGACAGCCGTCCTGGCCACCTGGGGATCGCTTGACGCTCTCAAAACGGAGTTCAACGCTACCACCGCTGCCATTCAAGGTTCCGGCTGGGGCTGGCTCGTACGTTTCTCGTTTCTTTTGCCTTTTGTTTCGATCTAGTCGTTTTTGTTTTTCTGCCATCGCGGGGGATCCTCGTCGAACTAAGCGCTCAACTGACATATGCCTTTTTTCTTCTTGTGGCGGGGCAATCGCGCTGTGCAGGGCTACAACCCCAAGACCAAGACGCTCGAGATCGTGACGACGGCCAACCAGGACCCGCTCCTGTCGCACGTCCCCATCATCGGTGTTGACATCTGGGAGCACGCGTTTTACCTTCAGTACCTCAACGTCAAGGTCGACGTGAGTTTCTTTTATAAATTCTCTTGGCCGAAAATCGGGGGATGTTGCCTCCTCCTCATACTGACGAAATTCCCGGCACGCACGCATACGCAGTACCTCAACGCCATCTGGAACGTCATCAACTTTGAGGAAGCGGAGAGGAGGTTCGCGGAGGCCATCAGTGGCAGCAAGTTGTGAACGTGGTCTGCGGCAAGGCTCGGTGGAACGTACGTGATGAAGGAGAAAAGCAAAAGAGACTTTGTGTGAACTGGAATGTATGAATTACTTATGATCAAGATGCGATCGCATCCTTCCTCAAACCCCGCGGATGCAGGTGTGATCCTATGATTGAACCGTCACCTTACACGAGGGCATGGTTCCTGCTAGTAAGGATCTGCAGCGGGAGTAGAAACGCGGGGGAGAGTGCCAGGGGAGCCGAAAGGTGTGGAAACGGACATCGATTGTATGTCTCTTCACCACCTCGCGCTCGTGTCTCTCTGCTCAACTCGACTATGACGAGAAGACGCATGCACTGCCTATCACGAGGACGGGGACGACTCGGAGGACCGACGTGACAACGACGGGAGGGGCGGAAGAGGAAGACAGGGTACAGCCGCAGACCAACTTGAAGCCCGGCGGTGCGGGAGTACTATGCGCAAGGGAACGTAACGTAACAGGCGCAGGCAGGCTCAGTCACCCGCTCGCCCTTCCGAGTCCGCGCGGTCTGACCCACAGGGCACAAGTGCGCCAACGGTCACCGCCACCACCCCTATCGATCGCACAGCGAGGACTTCCTCAAGCAGACAAAGGCCGAGTCAGCGCTTCAGCGCTCAGCCTTGACCCGGCTTGCTGATCTGAGCGAAAACCAGGATGGATAACATGCAGCGCACAATCGCGGACGGCTCCTGCAGCACTCGAGTTAGTTAATGCAGCAAGGCGCAAGGACACATCGATCATGGACCACACACTCGCAAGATGGGTAAATGAAGACGTCACCTAGTATACCTACAGCATAACTCCTCTGTCGCTCCTGACAAGCAGCAACACAACCCCTGTGATGAATGTGATGAAAAGGGCAGTAACATATCCAGATTCTTGCTGATGCTTTCTGCAAGTCTCGCAATGTACGCAAAGAAAGTACATTCACGCTCAGATGAATCCGAGTCGAGGGTTGAACTGCAACCTTACCCTCTTGCCATGTCCGACACGGCATGGGTTCCTGCGATGTGATCAACGCTGACGGACAACGTACCTCGTTCGATGGATTCGGATTCGGAGGACGTCAAGAGGTAGCTCCACAGTCATGGTCTCCTTGTACATTTGATGGAAGAGCTACCTCGCTCGATGGCCCCGAATTCGGAGGACGACCTCCGATGGGGCGGCCTCCATCTACATGAGGTCTGGCCCTGGACTCCTTCTGCAAGGAAAGATGAAAGATGGCATCTGCGATTCTGCGGGCCTAATGGACAACTTTGAACTTCACCTACTAGGCTACCTGGTCCACAACCCTTCTGGCAGTTCGCTAAGATGATGTACATCCATTAGCCTTTCGTGGACTCGACGTGGAGCACTCACTGATTTTCTGCGACCTTCAGCATTGTCGACAATATTTCAAAATGCACTGTTCGGAGCATTTCACGTTCACTACATACTAGTACTGACCGTCGACGTCATGGCAAGGCAACTACGCTCAGGGACTGCAGGTTCTGGGCCAGTGCTCTTGTTCCACCGAGTTCCTAACATCTGAAGGAATCGAGATGGTCGCGCACCATCATCGTGCTTCTCTGCAGCTGAGCGACCTTGAGTAGTCCGTTAGAGTTTGTACGAGTCAGTTTCCCAGGCTTTTGTCCCCAAACGGTCACTTACTATGTACCAAAAGTGCACGTTCGCCGCCAACTTGAACATGATGGTCATTGAATGATGCCGTCTCGTGGCAATCGCATTGCAAGCACTGGGTGCAACTCGTGTTTGCCTCAAGCAGGCCATAACTTGTGCTGTGTTTCGAGCCTGGCTAGTTACAGTGCACCGAATCGCCGCTTCCATCGTTCCACACCTCCATACCACCAGTACTAGTATAACCTCTGATGCCTCAGGTTTTCCAATGTTCCAAACAAGGCTCTGCCAGTGGAAACTCCAGAAGGCTCGTAGTATGCATTGACGGCACCTCAAACCAGTTTGGCGCTACGGTAATCTGGACAAGCTCGAATTCACTGGACTCAGTGACGTCGCTCACTATGTTTTCATTACAGAATACGAACATCGTCGAGCTCTACACTCACATTGCCAAGAGTGATACACAACTAACGTATTACAGCAGTGGACTCGGCACGGTCGCCCAGGTTTCTGGCCCGACCCTGCGTGACAAAATATCCAGTACCTTGGACATGGCCTTCGGCTGGTAGGTTATCACCTAGACTGTGCCCTTTATGGAAAATGTTTTCAATATCATGGAACAGGAACCTTCACAAAGTCATCATAGCTTCCTATCGCTGGCTGTCTGACAATTACCGAGATGGAGATAGCGTCTTTTTGTTTGGTGAGACATATCATTTGATAGTGATGACACTACATATTTCTGATGTGCATTTTTCAGGTTTCTCCCGCGGCGCTTATCAAGTTCGAGCGTTGGCAGGCATGATTTCTCGAGTGAGCATGCCTCAGACTCGTAAATTGTTACAACTCCAACTAAATTTCCCACAAGGTCGGGTTACTTCTCCCTGGAAACAAGGAACAAATTCCATTGTAAGATTTTTCTCGTCATTCTGGCTTCACAGTGTATGTCTGATGCGGTGCAGTGCTTTCGAATTATACTCCAAAATGGAGGATGATGATCTGAGCTCACCGGGACGCGACACTGTCATCAGCCAATTAAGACTCGTAAAATCAAAGGAAAATGGCGCACGGTTGGCGGAAACGTTTCAGAGAACATTCTGTCGCAAAGACGTTCATATCCATTTCGTTGGAGTGTGGTCGGTCTTTCTGCGGGCCTCTCGCCACTATACTGAAATGAATGTCTTTCTACGACTTAGGGACACCGTATCCTCTGTCGGCCTTTACAGGAACAAGACGTTCCACTGCACGACGAGTTCCTGCGACCACATTTGCTATTTCCGTCATGCCTTAGCACTAGACGAGCGGCGAGTCAAATTTCTCCCAGAGTACGTATATGGCGGACGATCCACCGCAGATAACGACGAGCGTATCAAAGAGGTCTGGTTTGCGGGCACCCACGGAGACGTGTAAGTTTTTACCCGATCAAGATCCTAATTATAACTGCAACACCTCAAAGTGGCGGCGGTAACAGACGTAATGAGAAGCTCCAGTCCGGTGACATTCCGTTGCTGTGGATGCGGAGTCAAGCAGTCGCTGCCGGGCTGGAAATGAAACCCGCAGACGTGATGTGGAAGATCGACGACCTGAACAAAAGGATTCCGAACTCGATACCTATCCAGTGGTGGCCGTTGGAACTGTTTCCCTTCGGACGCTTACTATATGACAACTCGAATAGACGCACTTTCAGGTGTGGGGTCGTGCGACATTATTCGAGAACCATCCTGACCATTAGCAGGCCTCACTTTGGGGGTCCACGCAGAATCGTGCCGGGACAAAGGGTGCACGTGTCCGTGCTCTTTAAAAATAACTATAAGCCTTATGCTCACTTTTACGACATACCGGACACGTGGCCAGAGCCCATGTTTTGGAACGATGCGGCGAGTCATCAGCGGCTTCAAAAGCTAACAGATTTATGGGAAATGGATATGTTCGACGAATGTTCCGTTCGGACTCTGCTCGACCATCTCAAACCAGGCAAGCCCATCAGGGAAGTGCTGGATCGTCTGGCTTTCATGTCGAGCTTCGGTGGGTTCATTTGTCGTGATTCCATCGGCGCTGACAACGGCATAATGTATGCTCAGACAAATGCAAACGCGTGATTGGTACCTGTGGAGACGCAGAAGAAATCTTGTCCAAGTTTCTTAACAACAAAGACAAGGTGATACAACTCAGCACTGCGGCCACATACTGCGAGTTGGAGTGGGAATGGCCTTTGGAGGACCACAAAAAGTTTTCTCAGCAGATTACGGAAGGCGTTGCTGAGCTTTTGAACAGCAGGGAGTGTCGTCATGCATGCATATACCTGCCCTCTCTTTGCAAGCGGGCAGAGATGAGGTCGAGCTTGATCAACAAGGAAAACTTGTTGAAACTTGTTGAATTTTGCGCCGACGCGCGCATTAATGAATCTGAGGCGGAGACTACGAGTATCTCTTTCCACAGTGCGCAAGCCTTATCCATGTTAATGAAGCGTGCGCCGACATTATTTGACCCTTGTGACCACCTCATGCTCACTGATGCAATGTCGTCTATGCTAGTGGATGTCGGCTTTGCGCAGAAACTCGTCGACACCGAGGCGGTAATCGATATCATAGAGGCGCTGCATTCCAATTGCAAGTAAATTTTCCTCGAACCCCGGCATATGCAGAGCTGACATTGAGTCTTTGCAGGCAACCTCACCTTGGTTCCCTTGTTGAGCATTGTGAACGAATTGACAAGACACCGTGCGTACACGCGTTCCTGCGCCCATGTTGATCCTTCTCCACTGAAATGGGATGACATACAACAGCAAGTGGAAAGGACCCGATAAAAGCAACACCGGGATTGGTTTCCACGGTGCTCAAGCTAGTCAAGCAGTACGACGACTTTGTCACTCCCGCGGCCATCCGTGTGCTTTGTTCTCTTTTACCAGACCGTTCGTCAACATGGTTGGCCGAGCCGAGAAATGCACCATTGACGTGGAATCATATGTAGATGACCTGCGTGATAGGATGCTTCAGCGCAAGGTCCTCCCGACCTTGTTCGATGTGCTCGATCGATGCTCCGACGAGACGAAACAGGTGGCGTGCAATACCTTGATTGAGTTTGTAAAGCACGGTATGGTGGCTTGTTCTTGCAGTTGATTTCACCCGTCTGATTTATGTAATTATGATACAGACGACGTTCGGGCGGTGCTGGCATCGGACGACTGCTTGAGAAAGCTTGCCAAACGAGCGAAAAACGAAGTTCTAGCCAAATGCGACGGTGCTATCCTCGCCTTGGTCACACTCGCGAACACGGAAGGTGAGTCGTGGCGTGGCATCGGGATCGTCTCGTATTCTGTGCTGAATGGGCATACATATGTAGTAAGGACTGCCGTGAAAGGCGCCATCAATGCAGAAAATACGATTCCAGTTCTCGTCGCGCGGCTGAACCGAAAGTCAATCGCTCTCTCTGCAGCCTCGGCGCTGGCAAGTCTCGTCAAGATTGGTAGGTTACCTTTGGGTTGGACAGCGACGTGGATTGTTGACCCTCTCGGACAGATGACGTTGCAGCTGTAGTGTCGGAAGACAATGCCGTTGCTCTCGCGAGCATCATGGGTATGCTACAGCGTCGTTGGTTTGATGGCCTGAGGGGAGAAGATGGTCTTCAAATCTTGTCCAAGCTGCTCCAGTGTGGTCAGTCGCTCGCATGCGCTCACTCGTCCCGGCGTGACATCTGACCTAGCTGTGTTTTGGCGGCTTGCCAGAACAATTGCGAATTGCCATCTTAAGTGCCGGAGCTGTCGGCGAGCTGGAGGACATGATCAAATCTAAACAATACGAGAGAGTTTACGCGGGCTTGCACTATTTGCGAGCCTTTACTAAGTTCGGTGAACACGTCTTGTCGCCTTGTCGTCATCTCCCCTGATGAGCTGCTCGCTTACTGGTTGGTCTACAGACAAGGGCAGAGGCAGATTTCGAGATCGCGACGCGCGGAGGGTGATTCCTCACGTGGTAAACGCATTGTGTGTTCCTCGTCGAAGAGTGCAAAGAATTGCTGCGGAGATTTTGCGATTTCTTTCTACAAATGGTAAAGTCGGTCTTCCCTTTCCCTCTCCCTTCCCCCCTGGGGTGACGTAAGGTTGATGTCTCGTCCGCACAGAGACTCTATGCGCACTAGTGGTTCAGCGGGTGTTGGATCTGCTCAAGGATGAACGCGCTGGTGTGATTCTCGCTGCGAGCACCGTGTTGAGACAGCTATCCGTGTACAGTATGTTATTGTGCTTCGTTCGCGTAGTACGCATACATTCTCCCTCACTGACGGTCCGCGTGACAGAGTCCGTGCGCGACGTGGTCCACTCGGATGGCAGGTTCTGCAACATGAGTCACAACTACTACAAAGGATTTGCGAACCTCGACTATGGCGAAAACGGCAGAGGACCGGGCAAGGGTGCGTTGTTTGTTCGTTTCGCTTCGTATTGCATCGTGCCGTCTCCCGTGCCCATTCGTTTCGCTCACATGTGACCTTCTCTCTCAATACATAGAGGAAGTATATAACTCAGTCGGTCGGATGATTCAGCTGCTGCAGGTCCACACCCTTGTCAATGCCGTCCACCTGGGTCCGGAAGAGAAGCTATGGCTGACGCCAGTGCCGTACGAGCTCAAGAAGACGAACCGACTGGGCGTTTCATTGATTGTGAAGTTGGTGTTGTTGATCTGTGTTATCATGATGTCCAAGTTGTTGTTCTTCAACCTTGCTCAAAAAGATGATCTGACTGGGCTCGCCATTGGCCATGGTATTGTTGATCTTCGCGGCACCAGTGTTGTTGATCTTCGTAGTAGCGGTGTTGTTGATCTTCGTAGTAGCGGTGTTGTTGATCTTCGTGATGCTGGTGTTGTTGTTCTGAATTATATTGTTGTAATTATTGTTGGTAATTAGTTGATAGGATGTACAGTAGAGTTGTGGGGAATGCTGTCGGACGGCCTGAAATTGAGAAAAGTCTATGATATGTGCTGACCACCAGCAGAAGCTACCACAGATTGTATTATTAATTTGTATATAGGAGTCGGAAACAAAGAAGTGTTGAGAGAGGGGGATTATGTAACATATGTCGCATGTCCACTTTGACAACGATCCTCCACCATGGGAGCCTCAATTCGAGCAGCTCTGCCCACCACCGCCACACGGGCGGCGTCCCCTCGATCCACCCCCGCCGTGTTTCTCTACTCCATCGCCGCTCCGCGTTAGATGTTGTGACTTCCCGCCCTTTTTCATTCCCGCCGTCAGTAACAGACTCGCTGACGGATTCCGCCTCCTCTACCCCCGCGACGTACTCAAACGACACGGCATCACTCGCGCAGACTGGGTTCGGTTTCTCCAGGACCTCGCCGTCGCCGCGCGTCTCCCGGGAGAGGGGCTCGGCGCCATCAGGTCGCGCATGCCCACCGCTCCCCTCCGTGCCCATCATATATTTCCCTCGCGCGCCTTTGGCACACTTTACGACTCCCGTTTCGCACGGAGCGCAGCCGAGGACGTCCGTGCCCTAATTCAGATTTGGAACGAGTGCGCGTTCGAGAGGCGCAAAATCAGAGTGGCGCTCGTTCAACCCTGGGTGCGGCAGCAGACCGGGGCAAGCGAGAAGATGAAGACCTGGTCGTTGTTTGTCGAATCGCTGTGAACGGATCATATTTTTTTCTCTTCGTTTGGTTGTATTACTAAAGGTATCTCTAGCAAAGGTGTGCATGCACTCTGCATTGTCATTCTCATCATTCTCATCTCATCTCGTCCCGCACACTAGTTAATGTCATCATTGTATCCTATAACGCACATCGTCTCGTCTTATCCGATATTCTTTCCCAGTAATGTTTTTCCTTTTCTCACAATCTATGCGTATTGGCCGTGGCACTGCGGTCCGCCATTACGAGCCCACTATGTATCCGAAACTGACTTTTTGGAAATAATACCAACGTGCCAGTTATCACGCCGCGCCGCTGCAGGTCAGACCGTACGTAGTCCCTGGCTGTCCTAGGTCAACGTACAGTGATAATTACTGCTCAACATAGATCTTAGTGAGAACAACCTGTACCACTCTCCAAGGTGTGTCATCCGACTCTCATTTCCTTTCCCCAGCTTGAACCTCTGGTTATTGGGTCTACTTCGCAGCGACTCTTCTGTCACGTATATGTGCATCCTGGACAACTCTTGTTCTTGTGCATCACTAGAATTGTCAAAGCAGATGGCTTGTATGTCCGTATGCACTTGTTCGCGGACCTCCGGCTCCGCTCCGTGATCGACATGGATGTTTGGTGGCTTGATGAAAAGCATACACGTGTCTTGGGAGTATGTGCTGCTCTCTGCAAAGCGTTTTTACTTAAACTGATACGACAGTTGATGACATGAGTCCTCGCGTTTAAGAACATATTTTTTTTTCAAAATTTATCACGTCGTCCAAGATGCCCCGGGTCCGTTATAGTGCGATCATCTAAATGATCCTAGAGCTATTAGTGAAACAAATACAAGTAGGTATGACACATTCTGGCCTTGCCATTTGAATGATTTTGAGAAGAGCGTAACGGTGACAATCGTTATATATAGGGTACATGTCAGTATTACTGGTCAGGCGCTCGGGTCAGAATTTCCGCGACACTGACCTTTGGCAATAACGACTGGAACGCACACCGACAAGCAGCAGCTTTTTCTCTTTTCGTGGCCTTTGGAGTGAAAGGTATGCCACCCCGAAGGCGAGGATAACTCTTAAATATAACGGTTAGCATGGCGAGCCGCGAGTTACCAGAGAACCTGGACATCATGATATGGTCCATGAACGAATGCAAGTAGGTCTCTGACATATCTGACACAGTCCGAGGAAGTGTGGCGCTCACCTACGAGGCTTGTTTGAGCAACTAAGTCTTGACACGAGGACCGGAATTCGCCACGCTAACCGTTTTAGTTTTATGCAGATTATAATGGATCAGATCAAGCCCACGAATAACCTATTCCTCGCTTTTATTTTTAGCAGGGCCAGAGTGAATCCTTGAATTCTGTGATGGGACCTCACTTCACACTTTCTCGTCATTCCTTTACGGGGCTGCTCTTCGATTAACAAGTAAGGACTCCTCCATCCGAGTCAGCGAAACAGTGAAATGGGCGACAGCTTTAAGCCCGTCTCATTCGGGTGGACTATTTAACAATTGGTCGACGATTGTACAGCGTATGCGGTATCAAAATAGACGTCTTACAACACCCGCATGCCATGAGCACCTGTTCAACTAATGCAGATTATCAACCTTGTTCAGCTTCAATGATCAAAAGGTCTAAGATTTTCTTACTGTCGAGCTTTCTTATCCGAGTCATTTTAGTCATCTGCCATCGTCTCATTCCCCGTTGCGGCCCAACGATATGGCCTAGTGCAGACAAGCCTGTTCGCACGGGCGGACAACTCGCCCTTCAAGTTGACTCCATGATAATCCGAGAGTATTCACCGTGCCACAAAATGTCTCACGAAGAAACTGCACGGTCCGCTGGAAGAATCGGAAAGTTGGCTGCGGTCCCATCTCATCTCACATACAGACTACGGTAACAATATTTTCTCAGGCTGTGCTCCTCTGACCGTGCTGCGGATGCTCCCAAACTGGTGTATCATCATTTCAATCAGGTAGGGATTTAGAAGTTGCTCTTCATAATACACACCCTGAAAAGGAACAGCTACACCCGATCACCACCCGGTCATTGAGCATAACCTGGCAATGAAGTGTTTCAATCTCCGGATCACAAGTTCAAATGCCAACATGGAGGCTGGTGTCCAAACTAAACCTACGTATCCTATTAGTACTCTCCGGAGTAGCTTTGAGCAGACCAAACATAAAAGGTTTCAATATTCAGTATTCGGTATCAACACCACGTACAATCGCACTTTTTATGCATCTTTCCATCTCATCGGACGGAATTTTCCACCAATTGGTGTTTCAGTTGGTATATCGGTGCTTAGTAGCGATTATTTAGTCAGCATCATTGTCATAATATAAACGTGTGCCTCTCGGCCGATTGTAAGAATCATCCTCGTGCGAACCTTGGGAGTCTCGTTCGAATCTAGATCATATCAGAACCGATGATTCGATGAATTGTTTCGGTTTCGCCCGCCCGTGTTGTGGGTCGCCATCGACACTGAGTCAGCAGACAGTAAATCTCCGTTGGATTCAAGTTGGACAGTGGCGCTCGCTATATATACTGAATTACGAAGCGCTGGCGGGAACTGTTATCAGATATACAAAACAAAAACAGACTTACCACGGTCCGCGGACTCCCAAGAACCTCGTAACGTCGATCAGAGAATCGTCTTCTGCAAGCTCTTCACTGCGGATTCAACCCCCGGCTTTGAGATTAAATCAATACATTCCGCTGCTGCGGCGGGAGAACCACGTGGCGCCCGTTGCTCGTCATCGATGATGTCAATGGTATGCGTATGCCACGGAGAAGGTTCTCTTTGGAAGGGCCATTGCAAACGTTGCGATTTCATCATCTGGTAGCAGCGAAGAATATTCGAATCCGAAAGTGGCTCCGGGCATCCCATTTCAAAACATCTGATAGGACTTTTCATGTTCTGCTACTTACCGTAATTGGATGCGGCTTATGTCTCGAATACTCCCTGAATCTGATAGGCTGAATATTGTTCATTATCGTTTCACCGAATGATAGGCCAGCGCGGACCAGAATTTGACAGTGATTCGTCGAAGTACTGCTCAGCATTCACTTGTTCGCACTGTGTGCGGGGAACTGTTGTGTACATTGCACTATGATACAGACGATCGCATAAGTAGACATCGCGACGACCCAAGGGGAAAAAAATGTATGCAAAGGATAATCCATGATGAAAGAAACTGTTTTGGATCTACTTCAGCAGGAAATAGAGCGAAGCCTCACACGGTTGCTGAACTGCAGGTAGCCTTCCTCGTCCTCTTCCGAAACAGGCGAATGGGGGACATATCCGCGGGCACCATCGAGCAGCGCGTAACCTCCACACCCACGGAAGTCGTCCGAATCGCCGCCCTCTGGCATCGAGACCTCCAACTCCGTCAGGCACCCGAGCTCTTCTCCAAACCGTTTCCAAATGTCCGACCATCTCCGCACGGGCGTCTCCACACTCGGTACGTAGCTCGCGCACGAACGCAGCTCCAGGTGCCGGAGGCTCGCCTTGTGGCCCACGATGAACTCTTCGATGCCGTCTGCAGACGGCGAATGGTCGAAGACGATATTCTCGAGCACGAGCGTCTTGAGCGCGGGGTAGGTGCGAGCACTCAGCTGCGTGCTGGTACTGTGATACAGGCCCTGCGGGCTCCGCAGGACAAGCGAGCGCAGATTGGTATTCGGAGGCGGGAGCAGCGCGCTAAGGGGGCCGTTGACCGCTTTAGAACCCGACCACGTGCCAAGCTCCGAGTTGGCGACGACCGACATAGAAAAGTGGTGCAGAGGAGTGTTGGTCATGGATGACACAAAGTCGTAACAGGCCGACGACATAAGGACGATGTTGTTGAGTGCGAGGGAGCGAATGCTACACGACGGATGGTTCTTGATCGCAAGATGGGTTGCGTGTAAAACGGTGACCTGGCGGTTGGTGAACCAAAAAGGGTGCTCCTGGATTTCTGAGCCGGACTGTGAGCGGAAAGAGGGCCAGAAGTTGAGGACGATGCTCTCGAGGTTTTTGAAATCGGAAAGGGAGCAGAATGTCTCCGTGAGAGCGTCTTCGAGTTCTGATAACTCGACTTCATCACAGGTGTCTGCAGGTATGATGAATAGATGGTCAGCGGGTCTCCGTAAGGTAGCAATCAGAGCACGTACCGTGAGCGCCGGCTGGGATGAGGCAGAACTCTGCGTGATCGCGTTGATCATAGACAATCTCGCGCACATGAACGGCGAGAGAGGGGGTCGCGAGGATGCTTTGAGAGTTTTGTGTGCTTTGTACGCTATTGCGTATGTGTACCTTGCGGAACACGAGCGGCGTAACGAGTTGATGGCAAGTAGAGTTAACAGATCGCAGGGAGAGAAGATCAGAGTTAGAGTCTACGTTCCCGGCCACGACGCCGACAAGTTCGATGGGGAAATTATTCATGATAAGAACCTGAAGAAGAGTGACAGACTCTCAAATTGGGGGGTTCAGGTGGAGGGTGCTAGCCCAGGGCTTGTGGGTCTTATTATAGGATCAGTGCATACGGACCCGTGACCGAATTTGAGCCTCGTGCATGGCCATAATCAGGTTGTATTGGAAGTGACGGTATGTACTTACGTCCTTGAGTACAAACTCAGATATAGGTCACGTAATCATCCAAATGGGGAAATATACCATAATTTACCCGTACTAATCCGTGACTTCTCTTTGCAATTGCATGTTGTACCCAAACAAAAAAAAAAGACTTCATCTCGCTGACCGAGTTGTTATCCGGGGCAGTTAATTTCACTCGCTTGTATTACTTGCTGCGCTTTTCTTATGCCCTCATTCGAATCATCATTATGAAGTAGTCTCAACTCTCGATCTGGTCGTGCCCGGTTTCCTCAGAGGGAGGGGGGTCGAGTAGACTAAAAAGTGCTTGCGAGCAAAACTGCGACCAGGACGAATTGCTCAATCTGGCCGGGAACCCAACTACTGCCGACAAGGATCATACCCGCAGATATAGTAGGCATGAGAGGGGGGCTGGCGGTGATGGTGGCTGTTGGGAAACCCCGCGAATGGTTTCAGACATTCTACCCCGGATCCCTTTCCTAGGTGCCCAGTTCGCCTTTTGAACTCTCCCTGCGACACGAACAAAATCGAGAGCAACTCGGACTTTGACTTTAAGCTCGTGTTGAGTTCGAGCGGCGACGACAGGACACGACAGCTGGATGTTCAAACTCAGTATTACTCAACCCTCGCGTATTAGTAAGCTACGACTAGTAGTATATAGGTAGGACTCGGAGTGGGTTCGGTTCGTCCGTGCGGCTACACTATCAACAGCACACCGTGGCATCATATCCGTTACATCGGACCTGCCAATGCCCACGCCTCCTACATCGTAGTCTCGAAACCTGATGTTCTCTTTTAGGAAGCGCATGGGCTAACACCCGATGCGGCACTGGCAGATGCTTCCTAGAACGGTGATCGGATCGGAAGCCTGCCAAGGTAACTGAGGGCAACACCAAAACGGATGGTGTCGAGACTACCTACATCGATGCCAATGAGCTCTCGCAAACGATGTGATGACATCTTCCTATTCGGTTGTCCTAACATCTACGTGCTACTGTGACTAGGCTGACCGGCCGCTCGAGCTGTACTGTACAGCTCGACCACGCCTCCGAATCAGCATACCTCGCTTAATTTGCCACTAGATGTTCGTCGAGGAATTGCTATATCTGGCTAGTAGATCCTCCGAGTCCACCGATGATTTTTGATGTGTGGCGTATCCCTCATCACTTCGTCTCTCTCTTCTGCCAAGGCATATGGACCTTGGTGATTAATTGGCATGTCAGTGGCTGAACGGAATCGTGCTTCGTGCATTGTCCCAGAGATGAAGTGGAACCTATCGCCCACAACGATATGCATTGGTGCAAGCCAAACCTTGCGTCTCAAAACATAAAGAGAGGTGCAAGAACAAATAGATTCAAACACGCGTAGTACTTTAGGTTAGATCGATGATCCGGCAGCGATCTTCGTCACTGCGGGACCCAGAAAACCAAACACGATTAGGTCGTTTGTTAGTAGGAGCGACAATCTTCGTCCTCGACCCGTGGAAGGAATGTTGACCTTGGAAGGGTAGTATACTGGAGACTTTGCAATGGCACCGCTCTCTCCATCATGGTAGAGTTGCTCATCCGAATTTCAGTTCCAGGGTTGATACGTTGACCATCGCCTGTAAGTACCAGATGTCGAAGAAAGATGCCGCTGAAATCAAGCGTATATCCAACACCCCTTGTACTTGAAGATAAGTTGAGCGGACGTTACGTACTAAGTGCCCTTGCGATCACGTCTAACCTTACGGTCCTTGCAGGCTGCTTATTTAGCAATCGCCTTGTGCATGCCACAACGACTCATCGGTCTTAGATTCTATTTAAAAAAGAGGTAGATGCCATGAAACATAAAATTCACCAGGATACACACGCAGAATCTACAGGGTAAATGGAATTAGCCAACCTGATGGGCCTCGCCTTTTCTTATCAGGGTATGGAAGGGAAGCACAGTCTTCTAAGATAGCTTGTACAGTAAGCCAGATAAAATCAGACCTTGTGAGTCGCATCAGATTACCAAGAGTCTCGATGGTAGTACTTCTCGAGCACCTTG
The DNA here is from genome assembly GCA_038091455.1 of Leccinum uliginosum. Classification (NCBI taxonomy): domain Eukaryota; kingdom Fungi; phylum Basidiomycota; class Agaricomycetes; order Boletales; family Boletaceae; genus Leccinum; species Leccinum uliginosum. The sequence continues at coordinate 4,408 of JBBPOM010000717.1, read as the reverse complement.
TTTCAAATTTGAACTCAGGCGGTTCATTCGAGGTGGAGTTCGTCAGCGCGCAGCTCATGCCAGTGATCTCGTCGAGGCTGACCCGATTGCTTCACGACATCAGCCCCCTGATCCTGCCCTCGGCCGACACCCCGTCGAGCTCGAGCGATCCTATCTCGCTCCGCTCCCCTTTGCGCCACGCATTCACCAATCCCCTGGCCTCGTACGGCCGTACGTCCGCGTTGAGCGTCCCAACGGTGATGTGCAGACCGTCCCGAACGTCAGCGGGCAGCTGCGACACAAATTCATACTTTTCTTGACCGGGATCCTCATCGGCATCAGCACCGTCAACACCAGCACCCCCCTCCCCCCGTTTGGCAAGGTCCAAGTCCTCGACCATCAAAGCCATCGCCCTATCGTTCCACAAAAGGCGTTTGACCGCAAACGAAAACATCGGCTGTGCAGGCATCTGATCGAGCACCGCACACCGCTCCCACAGGTCCAAGTCCGCAGGCAGACCCGCCTGATGCACAATCGTGATGTGCGGCCGATCCGTCACCCGTAAGAGCGTGCTCCATAACTTCGTACCGACGCGCAGGACGGCGACGACATCCGAGTCCGACTCCAATTCCGCAGCAGCAGCCACTCGTTTCATCTGCGTCGTCACGAGGGACTGGACGTCCAGCTCGGCCAGTATCGCGTAGTATCGGGGCGACGCCGGCGGTTTGGCTTTCTTCTCTTTCTCCCTTTTCTCCCTTTCTGCCCTTGCTCCCTTGCTGCTTGCCCCCGCCGGAACGTACCCCTTGGCGACCAAGACCGCCTCCTCGACCTGCTCCCTCGTAGGCCGCTCCAACCCAAGCACGCCCACACACGCCTCTACCGCGCGGGTGACCGCCTCCTCAAGGGTATCACAGACGTCTATTTCCACGCACTCGTCCACCTCCCGATCCTCGAGCCCTTCCGTCTGGCGGATGAACCGCCAGACAATGTCTTCGTGCGACTTTCCGGCCGCGTCCGCCCGAAGCGTCTGGTGCTTGTCCCCGCGGTCGACGATGCGGTCGCCACATACCCGAACGAACGTCGCTGGCGGGTGAAGGTCTAGGGACCAGTTGAGCGCGAGTAGGCGGACGGGCGGGTGGAAGCTGGAGACAGCTTCTCGTAGTTCTGCTCGGTGTTGTCGCATTTGATTATTTCTGCAGTAATCAAATACACGTTTATCTCTCAATTGCAGAACACACACTTACTTGTCAGCTATGACGACGTCATGTTTTTGGAGGAGCTCGACGACATTTTTGAGAAAGATCGGAGCAGACTTTTTGACCTGCACGTCGTCGCTTTGCGTGTGTCCAAACTTGAAGAGATGGGTAAGCGCGATGGAAACCGCGGTCTTGCCTAAATTCAAATGGGTATTGACTCTGAACGTAATCGAAAGCGGTATATACGGACTTACCGCACCCTGGAATAGCGACGGGGACGATGATCGTCTTGCCAAACTCCTTGTGGTTGACCTGATCGGGCTCCTCGAGGTGGGGTAAGTTGGTCTTGCCCTGCTGAGTGCCCCACCAGCTCAAGAACCGCTCTCTCATTGCGATGATCCCCTTGCCATGTAGATAGCCGTCAAACGCGCTTCTGTTCGTTTTGATCTCATTCTTGGCCCACTTGAGGTAAACTTGCGTCTCTCGGCGTTTCATTCTCGACTTGGGTAGTTTGGCATCGTCGAGCGATCCCTTGGCGGACAGGAGCGACTTGGTGATTTCGCGCCAGTCACGGTACATCATGTATGGCTCATCGAACTTGACCTTGAAGAAGAATGAGGAGCCGGTTGGGTACGGCGGTCGCTGCAAGTCGACGCGTGAGGTCGAGGTTGTGCCAGGCTTAAGATCGATTATTCTCGTGCGGACGACGAACCCTTCGAGTGGTTCCCCATTCCACTGTCCCGTCCTGGCGACCTCGTCGGTAAAGGTCTTCACTTGCTCAAGCGTATCGTATTCCATGGTCATCGTCTTGAAAAAGCCCCACTCGTCTGCAAACATGTCGACGACGTGAGCTGGAAGTGTGTGGAACTCTTTGCACGACTCGTTGATGCCGTGCAGGTAAAGGCCTGACTTTTCTGGTGGATATGCGAGCACGTGTTCCTCAAACTGGTCATCGCAGAGCTGGAAAGAGAGGAGAGGAACAAGAAACACGTTACTTTGCAGACTTCCCTGAGCGAAATGAAACATACCTCTGCTACCGCCGTCCAATTCTTGTCCCAGAGTATCGCAGCGAGTTGGTCCTCCGTCTTGCCCCTAGATACAAGGTGCGTTTGAAGCCATCTATGGCCGGCCTGTGAGTGCGACTCTGTGGCGCCGTCCGTCTCGCCTAGGGCGTGTTTGGAGGTGACGATCAACTTGGAGGGTGAGATGGCGGCGACGAAGATGATGCACCCGTTCGACTTGACTGACAGAGTGTACTTTGGACCTGTGTAAGCGCCCAATGACGACCACTGTTGATGTGCGCGATCCAACGAACGACAGAATCAGCATCCGAAAGCGTGTTTGCAAAATAAATGGCCACGAACATCTGTCCAAGGTACCTCGCCGATATTGAAGAACTTGTCGTATCCACGTGCGACGATCTGATACCGAGGATGTCGTTGGTCTCGATCGCCGCTGCCCTCCGTTTCCGGCTGCTCCGTCCCTTGCAGCTCTCTCGTGAACAGGCCCCGCGCGAGTGTTGGAAATGGCGACGGCACGTCGTAATACTTGAACTCGTTCATCTTCCAGCTGCGGATCATCACTGACGGGTCTGACGGTGCCGAGTACACATGCGATCGGATGAGCCGGGGTGACTTTTGAGAGATCCGTTGCAGCTCTGCGACAAGCTCTGAATCTTGGGAGTTGAAGCGTTCGTAGTGATTGGGGGATGAGGAGGTCATGGTGGTCAGAAAGAATAAGGAAAGCACGTCAAATGGCCGCGCGGCCGGGCAGACAAGGCGAGTGGCCAGGACGACGAAGAGTCATTCAAGTTGGAAGCGAGCGCGTGACTCGAATTATTTAATGGGAGCTAGTCACGGTAGTATGACTAAATCCTTTCATCTCACCACAACATACACGACACCTTTCACCACTCTATCACACCCCACAGGTACGTATAGCTCAGAGTAAGAGACGTAGTTACACATTCAATCGACGAGGAGACATACTAAAAGTTACATTCACTATGCACACAGCAGTTACATAAGACTCAGACAACCATCAGGTACCCCTCTCTCATTCCTCCTCCTCGAATGAGACAATGACCGACGCAGCACCCTCATATCCCTCCCATCTACATTAACTGAAACAAAGCACCCGCACAATCCAAGTCGTTTAACCAATCCATCTGCTGCTGCTACTTATCGCGGCGACCTCAATACCAAGCTCAGTTGGCATTGCCGCCGTCGTAGTACGTCCCGTGCACAGCCTGCATGTGCGGGTAAATAGTATCGCTACTGAATGTTCCCATGCAGCGCCAGCAAATGTGTGCCCCGCACCTAGAGTGACCGAGATTTCAATGGTCGCGGTATCAGTTATCAGACCACTCAGAGAGAAGAGAATACGAAGTGGAATGCGCTGCGTACCGGCACGACATGCGATTGCATCCCCCCAACTTCTCGATCGGCACCCTACATTGCGGGCACTTTTTAACCCGCCCGCCCTGTTCAGCAATCCACGCATCGATAAAACGTTCCTGCTCAGCAGTGGCATCCCGTCGAGCTCTGCTCTCAACACAAGAAACCCCCTGGTGCGCGTCCTCGTGACAGCCATTGCACACCGCAGTAAGACAAGACGGACAGTTCAACGTCTGGACTTGGCCGACAGCAGCGCGATAGATTTGCGTGCAGTCTGGAGTCTTGCAGTGCTTGAACACCTCGGTGTGTTTGGTGATATATGCGTCAAACGCGGCTTTCAGCAGCCGATTGAACGACTCCGGGGCAAGAAACTGTTGAACGACGGAAATCGGGATTGGGACGCGACATTTAGCTTCGTCACCGAGGCAAGTCAGGGGCAAATGGTCCGAAGAGTTGACAGCAGACGAAACGAAGTGGCGCAGACATGCGACGCAGTATGCGTGACCGCAGCCGAGTCGATACGGAGAAGAGATGCTGTCATAACAAATTGGGCAAGTCTGGCCATCGTCCCCTTTGTGATAGAGTGTGATGAGACGATCGATGTTGTGCTCGGTCGCCTCGAGGGTAATATTTCCGAGGGGCACCGTACACGTCTCGAAACCCGTGATCAGGTAGGCGACGTCGAACCCGGCACTGAACGTCACAAGGGAGCCAGACACGAGTTGGGTCACCGTCTTGGCTGCTTCATCTCTGGCAATGGCATCAGCGTGTGCAGGTTCAATTGCTTCGTCCCAAACACGCTTATCATCACAGGGAATCTCCGCACACTTTGGACTG